>APFE031467581.1:7809-22087 GCA_000404065.3 Pinus taeda
GGTTCCTTTGGTTGGACTTCATGTTTAATAACATCTTTCACCTCTCTGAACACCACATCTTAGCTGTACACAACCTTCCTTGTTATTGGGTGTTGAGCCCTAAAACTACCTCTCTTCTACATACTTCCCTAGACCTTTTTCCCACACCAGCGCCTCATAAGCTATCAAATATCATTACATATTGATTCTAGGAGTGCATTTAAGTGTTTTTCTAACTATATTTTTGTGTTTTCTGTTTGACTTAGATTTTGTTCATCAGTTGCGGAATGCAGCCACTTTCCGCAGCTAACTCGCGATTCCGCAGCTAGTTTTATTGATCTATAGGTTACAGGTGTCGGCAAGTAAAATGAGGCACGTGCGTAGTTCAAGAATGATCTGGACATGGAAAAGGTCCTATTTGTTCAGTCGAATTCGTAAAAGAAAGCCTTGGTCAAAGGACGATCAAACAAGGAGTCCTACAATAAATAGGTCTTTGTTTTCAGCACATGAAGGGCCCGAGACCGTTCCTAGATCTGTGGATCCCTCTTGACAGCTGCAGACCGTCTCCATGACGCAAATCCAACATCCACCTTTTGTAGATTGAATGATCATGGCAACGAAGATGCTGAGCTCACGGGTCCTGTCTTTTTGCATGTCCTTTGCTGAAGATTCCTCACAGAGAAATAGTTATACAATTTCCTATATAAATAACACGTTTGCAAACGCAAATAGTTAGTCTTGTTGTTAGTCTTTATGCTTTTGTTGTAGCATTAACCTTGCTGTTGTAAGAAGAAGACATTTCCTCTGTTTTGCAATATAAAACTCTGTTTTTATGATTATGTAAGCGTAATTTTGGGTTGACAGCGTATTAACCAAGGCCGTGCAGAGGGCCTCTGCTGGCTAAGGTTTTGTTTTTCATTTCTGTAAAGTTTTCATGCATCGTTTTCTTATTTCCATTGTATATTTCATAGCTTGTTTAACTGTATATGTTTCATGATTCATTTATGGGGTTAATCTTTCATTCCTGTACATGATTTTCCAGCATTCCATACTTTTTCTAACACTGATAAATGTGTTTTAGGATAGGTCATGCTCGAGCTTTTTCATATAATTTTTGCATCAAATAGTGACACGAGATTGGCTTCTCTGCTAAACTTTGTTTTTAAGCTTTTCAATTTCGGTTATGCTTTGATTTCAGTCTTATTTATTTGTTGTTGTTAGCTAGTTTAGATATCAAATTCTTCATGTTATTTGACGTTATCTCCGAAGCCATGGCTTAACCCTGAAAAGCTACTTAGCGAGCTATCAGATTCCAAGTAAAGTGGTTTGATTTTACTTTCATTCTGCGAGTAGGTAGTTTAGATATCAAGTTCTTCATGTTATTTGACATTATCTCCAGAGCCATGGCTTAACCCCAAAAATCTACTTGGCAAGCTATCACATTATAAGTGAAGTGATTTTATTTTATTTTCATCAATCTGCAAGTAGGTAATTCAGATATCAATTCTTCATGTTATTTAATGTTATCTCCGGTGCCATGTCTTAACCCCGAAAGGTTACTTGGCGAGCTATCAGATTATAAGTGAAGTAAATTGATCTTTCTTTCATTAGTCTGCAATTTTTGGTTTGTTTGAGTGCAATAGTTTAGATTTTATTTTTGTATTTAGATGAGCAGCAGAGATAATGATTTCATGATCAATATTTCATCTTTTGTTTGATTTAAGTAGATGCTTTCATGATCAGTATTTCATCTTTTGTTTGATTTAAGTAGATGAACATTTACATTCCTGTTAAAGTACTGATTTTATCACTAGCATGTTTTGAGATCTTTTGAAATGCTAAGTTCTAGAAGTTATCATAAGAGGCATAAAACTTTGTCTTAAATCTACATCCATACTTGCCCTCTAAAAGTATTCTTAAAACTTCGGGATAGAATTTTCGTTTGTATTAGGAGACCAACAAAGACAAAACCCCAAAAACAAAATAAAATTGAAAATAATAAAAAAGTAAGAAAGAGGTTGTCTTGCTCATATAGTGCGCCACACTTCATTAGTTTATGACCCCGGATTGATAATAATGTAGCAATTTATGAAATACTAAATTGACTAAACATATTGGCGCCATTGCCAGGGAAGTGTAACTAGGTAGCCGATCTCTTACATAAAAAAGGGAAAAATTGATAAATTCTTGAAGTAAGCTCTCCTCTTGCACCTAGTGTGATCTGGAGGATCAAAAAAGAGAGTTATTAGTTCAATAATTCCTTGAGTATGATCTCTTCTTGCACCTAGTGTGATCTGGAAGATCAGAAAGAGAATTATTAGCCCGACTAAAAAAAATCATTAAAAAATAAATAAAAATAAAAATTACATGCATAGAGCAAGAGATTCTAGGGAAAGGTTTATAGCTAGGGTCAAAAGTTTGATTTTCACAACTCCATCTACTTCAAGGCAAAGACAAGATACACCTCCATGCCTGACTCATACTCCCAGCCTTAGAATTTGTGGAATTCAAGGGGCGACAACTGAATTAGAAGATTCTCCCACACTATCTACTAAATCTGATTTAGGAGAAGAACCTTTCTTCACTTCTATAAGGGAACATATTGCAATTGAAGAAGTAGAATCATCTGGAGAAGAAGGAGAGGAAGAGACTCTCTCTCATCAGCCATTAATATAAGAATCAGAAGACCCTGAGGAAACTATCATGGTAGAAGAAATACTAGATGGGGAATATTCTCTATTTGGAGGAGGGGGTAGAGGTAGAGGTAGAGGTAGAGGAAATAATGGAGGTGGTGGTAGAGGAAACAATGGAGGAGGTAGAGGTAATAATGGGGGAAATAGGGAAGGAGATAACTCATTTGGATTCCCTATAGTCGATGAGGAAACCCATACAACAATGAAAAACATTTCACCATTTGTCCTCCCAAACTTCTATGGGTTGCGAAGTGAGGATCCTGAAACATTTCTATTTGAGTTTGAAGTCTTGTGTCGAAACTATGACTATATGGAAGACTCTCAGAAACCCAAATTGTTTCCTTCAATATTGAAAGGAGTTACTTTGATATGGTTCATGGGATTAGTCACTCAATCTATTAGAACTTGGAATGAAATGAAGAAGACATTTTTGGATAGATATCTGGTTTATTGTATGCCCACTAATCATAAGGATGAGGTATTTAAAATGATGCAAAAAGAAGATGAGAACTTGGAGAATTTACTTGAAAGATTTTAATACAACTTAAAGAGAGCGAAAATGAGTAATTTAGATGAGGAAACCTTGAAAGCCCTTCTATTGAAAGCCATTAGAGATGAATGGATAGATATTTTAAACATGATGGGGAAGGGAGACATTTCTCAACTTCCACTACATGACATAACAGAACTATCCGTCCATCTCTCAAGGGGAAAATCTAAAACTGGAAAAGGGCCTAGAGATCCTTCTCTTATTAGAGCAAACAAATCTACAATTGGATCAGTAGGTAGGGCAAAGATTGGAAATATGCTTGATGAGTTCAAAACTGATATTCTAGGGAGCCTTAGTGAACAACTAGACACCCTTAAAATTCAAAACAAGCAGAAAGTAGAAGTTGATTCCTTAGCCATCTTTTGCCCAAAATGTAGAAAGAAACATGCTCTAAGGGAATGCCCTTTGGATGCAAAATTTGTAGAAACATGTATGATTTTCTCAGAAAGTCATGAGACCAAGGATTTTCCTTCAATTCCTGGGCTCAAAGCTGTCTTTCAGGAAGATCCAAATTCAATAGAATCCCTTTGTTTTGTTTCACGAAGACCTTGGCAAGGGCAACAAAATCAAGGATTTAACAATCCTATGAAATTTCAGCTCCCACCAAATTGGAATTCTTGGCAACAACCTTGGCCCCAACCTCAAAATCAGTACCAATCATGGGCACAAGGGGTACAAAATCCTTATGGGAGTGTTGAAGCCCCGAAAATCGGGTCTACAATAAGGGGGATACCCGCTCCTTATCCATTTGGTATAGCGGGTTCGACTGGGGATATGGGACCAGTATCCCAATTTATGAGTGTCTGTGTGTAGAATTTGATGTTTCTGATCTAATGATTCCTAATTAAGATGTTCTAATTCTAACGTTAATTTAGTGGTATGCTATTGTATTCTAATAAGCAGAAAACATCTAAGTCTATACTAACCCAGGGTGTAATTCTTCTATTATGCGATCTAAAAAGATTTCAAATAACAACTGGTAATAAAGATAACTCAGCTATTATGAGAAAAGAATTCAATAAAGATGAACCACTTCGTATGAAAAGTTAGAGGAAACAGTTGTGAAAAACATATCACATAATGAGTTATTCATACATAAAGCATCAATAAATAGCTATCACCATACAAAAGTGCCAAATAATAACTCAAACATTCACGCATTAATATATAAACAACTAAAACTGAATATCACTTTAACACATAAGCAGAAATGGTTAAGAGATAAAAGTACCATTTATAACTAGTCCTACTCATGAGCTTCAAGTGACAATGATTTATCTCTCCTTGATCTAACATCCACTAAGAGTACAGAAGTGCAACATCAGTAGTAGATATTAAATTCAAACATTAACAAATCCTGTTCCATTCATTCATCAAAACCTCCTCGGAGGGTGCAAAAGTGCATGCTCTGAGGACAAGTTTTTGACAAATTTCTGGACCCTTCTCTAAATGCATGAGCAGGGTTTAAATACTACTAACTAAAACTAAAAATAACTTATTACAAAAATTCAGGATGCGGTTTAAATGACCGTCCTTTTTCTAAGCAAAAATAAAATAAACTATTTCTAAAATTAAATATAACATCTAACTATTTCTGTATTTGCTCCTTAATATCGCAAACGTTCAACATTGCCTGAGAAGAGTCGGTCGACCGATTTCAGCTTATAATTGTGCTGTGAAATGGAATTAGCAAGATATGGCTACATCTTTTCGGCAGAATTGATGACGTATTTGGGAATCATCCGCTGACTATATGACTTTATCATGTATGCCCAGTATTATTCCCAATTTAACTTGATTAACCCTGAAATTGCTTCTACCTTTTCTTTAGCTTTCTGTTTCTAGCGTGGCCACTTGCAATTTTTTGGGGTTTGTAGATAACTGAGAAATTGGAAGCTTTCCTTTTTGAGAAATTTTCTCAGCGATGCGCGATTAGCGCTAGGCGCTAATCGTGCATCGGAAACTGCCTCTGTTTCTTGATTCGAGCTTCCTTGATGCATTTTTCGCCTTTTGTGCCTTTTGGGGGATATAAAGCTCAAACTTTGTGAAGATAAGGATTCTGTAAGCTTTTGACCTGAGTCTTAAACTGTTCATCTTTGTCATCAACACTATCCGTGTATGTGAGAATTTGGGGCCTTGCTGCTTTCCAATGCAGGAATGAATGAGCTAACTCTATTACTGATGTTTCAGCCGACCTTGATGGGACTGTAGTAGCCGCAAATCCCATTACCTTAGGATTCTTTTTCCCAAGCAGATTAGGTGCGCCTTCCCAGATGGAAATTGGATTCCTGTCTTTCTTCCTCATAGTATCCTGCATACTGTCTTGTATAACTCTTTGTTCTTCATTCCTGCAGTTTACAAATGAGGTGAAAGTAATGATAAAATAGTGAGAGGAAAGCTTTAAATGCCAAAGATATGCAAAAACACGCCACCTTACGTGAACTGGTTCCTTGATAAACACAAAACCATATTTTATTAACAACTGGCATATAACTCATTAATTATCATTAAAACGCGTGACCAGTTCTTGGTTTATGGAAAAGCTTTTTCTTGAATATTGAGCCAGGAAAATCTACGATGGAATGATTCTGCGGTTTGCATCGCAGTATCGCAGATCACAGCATCGGATTATCACAGGATCGCATGATCGCTGCATCGCATTATCGCTGCATCACAAGATCGCTATATCGAAAGATCGTTGCATCGCAAGATCGCAATATCATTTAATCGTTATGTATATTTTATGTGTTTTTGCAATATGCGATATGCGATATCGCATATCGCCGATTTTGAGGTTTTCCAACATGAATGCTCATTGATGCATGCGATGCAATGGAGTTTCGCGTCACAATCTCACATTTTTTTCCTATCACTTTTTGCGCGATGCGATATTTCTTGAGTGAATTTACTTCCTTTATCATGAAACTTAAGCTTTTTAGATTTTTCAAAGGTACTTTCCTAAGTTCATGATGGTAAGCTTTATCCAAAAGGAAGTATAAGAACTAATTGATTTTTTTAAAAATTTTGACTAAGGGTCCCCACTTATTTAGTATTAGCAATAACACTATATAAAGAGGGGGGTTGTTGGTGGCCACAACAATTGGAGATTCACTTGGAAGAACCAATTATCTCTGTTTTTCTATTGAATTTTCTAAACTTCCAAAACAGAAAAGTTTTCAGAAAGTTAAACTTTATTATGGAAAGATAAAGTACATTATGCTCTAACATATCAATGACATTTTGTTTCAACTATTTTTGACTTTGATTATTTCCTTCCTCTAGCTAGTCCTTGTATTTACATCAGTCATTACTTTGTCTATAAAGGTAAAACAAAGTCTTCTCTATAAACCAGTTTTAAATATGCTCATTTGTCGTAGGTAGAGCCTCTGCTGCCAACAGGCGTTTATAGCGTCGACAGGGTTACCTATTACCCAACAATGTGTTGACAATAATACTGAGAGGGGGGGGGTGAATCCGTATTATCTAATTCTTTTACCAAATCTTTCTTATTTATACTTTGAATTATTTTTGCATACCAAAACCATAAATAATGAGCATGAACCAGAAAAGCAGTCAGTCAAATCAAAGAACACCAGATATAAGGTGGAAACCCAATGTGGGTGAAAACCACCTGCTGCAATATGTCTCTATCTTCTTTCAAATTAGAAACTCCTTTTACAATGGACTTGTACTGGTGCAGTCCTTTACCAGTACGCAGGCTGCAACCTGCAGAGAGCTACAACTCTCTCTCGTTTTCCAGTCTCTCCTGGAAGGGAGCTACAACCCCCTACTTCTTTTCTTTTTAAGGACCACTTTTCATAAATTTTCAAACTGGATCCATATACATCAAATGATCATCAAGTACATGTAAATTATACAGTCGGCTGCAATAACCAGATCAGCAATAACAGAACAGAACCCAAAACACCTTATCAACAGAAAAAATTCAACCAACAGAAGATCTTAACACAAATACGCGGTTTTTATTTTTATTGGCCTGCATTGCTACGCACTTCACCCTCTGCCTCTCTGCGTATACCCGCAGAGATCCTTCTGCTGAACAGCGTGGCCACGCACTGCTCCTTTCACTGATCTGCGCACAGTACGCACCCAATGGCACTATCGCGCCGCGTACTTCCCAGGAGATACGCACTCAAAAGAATAACTGCGCCGCGTACTTTCACAGCAGGTATGCACCCAAAAGAATAATCGCGCCGCGTGCTGCTACAGAAGGCACGCACCTGAACCACTATTGCCTTGCATACTTACACTCTGAACCTTCGGCGCCTCTGCGTACCCACGCACAGAACCTTCGGCGCCTCTGCGTACCCACGCACTGAACCTTTGGCGCCTCTGCATACCTTGGACTAGGGCTGAAATAACCTCAGATGCTCAGATATGAACTTGTGCTCAAGAGATCACCCTTCGCAGATTCGCTTCTAACCTCTCCTTTATAGATCAATCTTTTAAGAACCGAGAACCCAATAAATCAGATCTTAAGATATTCAATTACACAAAAGATACACAAGCCAAATGATCTCCTTTTCTTTATATAGGCTAGCTCTTCCTCAACTCAAGGATCATGGGGCTCAATAAAAATAATAAAATAAACAATACCACGGACCAAAACCATGATAACCCAATACTGTTGGCTAAATACCATGAGAAACCCCACGGGTGGGCGCTTTAACTGTCTTGGAATGTGTGCACTGTGGTACGCACCCCATGAATGGGTGACCCGCATATTTGGACGCGGTCCCTGAACGGTATAACTGCGGGTACGCACCTCCTGAACTGTTCTCCTGCGTACTTCTTTATTTTTCATCAACGTGAGAGCCATGCCATGGGTGTTGCCATCAAGTACAACCTCTGAAACATATAATCATACCAGAACCATAATGCCAACAAAAGTTCCAGTATCCAAATGGTTCTTGGTTTCTAACACTAGTGCTGGAGACTTCCCACCTTTGTCTGGATGTAGAAAAGGCTTCCTCCTCAATCTCTTGGAAGTACTCCTTTCAAACTTGTATAATATCTGTGTGAAATGGCCCCAATTTGCCCACAACACCATATTGCTTCATGAATTGCTTGTTCTTGACAGAGAGATGCAGAGGTTTTGTAGGTTCCCCTCTAACCCATAGGTCAATTCCATATTCATGCTTTTTAAAAGTATTGTGAGCCTTGGCCCACTTGAGTTGGTTAATATCAAAAGAGAGAAATGCTTGGAATTGTACATCCCCTAAAAAGGGGCCAGGGTTGTTGTCTCTGTCATCTTCCAGAAAGAAATTGTGCTTATAAAGTTTGTAGAGGAGGTGTTGTACCTACTCGTTCTGTTCTTTGAAGCACTTGACAAAGTCCAGGGTAGTTTTGATTTCCAAAAACTTCCCAGCCTTAACAACTTTGATTTTCAGCAGGAGATACCTTTCCAGGAGGAATAGTGCATAATTTGTAGCAGGGGCTCTACATGACAGGCTGTCTGAATAAAGAGAGAAAACAATCTCCAACTGCTCTTTAGCCTTTTGTAATTTGTCCTATGCTTTCTCAACCTTTTTTTGTTCAGCCTTATACTGAGCAAAGGTCTCATCCTCAATCAATGTGAGTGCCTCAAACCTTTTCTTTAATTTTTGATGTATACGTAGGGGCACTACCTGCTCCTTGTGCTGAGTTAATTCTTGCTGAACCTTCAACAGTTCATTCTGCAGTCTCGTAATAAATGCCTCCCTTAATAAGGGAATGTAAGCAGGTGTCTCCTTTGTTTGGGTTTCATTATCTTGTGTCTCCATAGGCTTAGTTTGGACAACAACCTTGATTGCTTCTTGAGTTATGCAATAATCAATTGGGATGCTTTCTTCAACATTAGTTTGAAAGACAACGTTCATAGTAAGGTATTCCATTTGGGTCTCCTGCGAACAAACACATGGGTCTTCAGTCTGCATTTCAGTGTCCTCTACAAGACATGGCTCTATTTGAGTTTCCTTTGAACATACCAAAAGAATCTTAGTTTGGGTTTCAACATCCTTTCCAGACAATGCTTTGTCTTTGTTCCTGTGGTCTCCCTTTCCACTTTCAATTTTCTAGATCTGATGGCCTCTTTTAGCCACTGTCTTAGCTACCCAATTATTTTCTTCTATTTTCTATATTTTTTAAGAATTTTTCTGAGCCTATCCTTGTAGGACTTCTTTATTCTGGGACTTCCAACTGGCAGTGGTGCAGTTGCATTTTCCTCAGGTTCATGCTCGAGTGGTATTGTGGCAACATGAGGGAAGGTTTCAACTAGAACTGTATCTCTCGATGGAGTTTCACCTTCTAGTTCTTCTTCGTCATGAATTTTTCTCTCCGAAGACCCCAATAAAATGGTGTCTCCTGAGCAGTTATTGTTCCCCGGGTTTTCTTCTGGGTAGGCCTCATCTTCAGGGGACTTAGAAAAAATAGTCATTCTTGGTAGATTTTCATCTCCCAGGGTTTCATCTGTAGGATTTTCTTCAACTTAGGGGTCCAGTTGACTGACATATGATTTCTGATTTTCTTCTCTAATAGCTTCCTCTTCATGCATCTTGGCTTCAAGGGGTTTTTCCACAGAAGGGACTAGTTCCCTCTGTTCTTCCAAGAAATCAGTAAATGACAGGGTTTGATCACAACCAGGGCTATCAACAGATGCAGAATGGTTGGGGGTACAATTTTGTCCTTCAACATTCTTAGATTGTTCTCTTCCCTCACCAAACATCCCCATGTTTTCCAATACCCTGGCCACCTCTTCCTCATAATCTTGCAAAGGGTTATTCTGCAGACCTGAAGGTGGTGTGAGTGATGTCCCAGCCTCATTTGTTTGAAATGGGGTATGTCGCTGGGACTTCAACCGCATAGAGTGTCTGCATTTTGGTGGCTTCAAAGGCATAGAGGAATTTTTCCTCTTCAGTGTCCTTCTCATACCTGGGGTTCTAGGCCCTTGTTGTTTTGTTACTGTTTTTTCTGGAGGTGGGGCCAGAGTAGGATTTACAATATTGTCCCAGGTTAACTGCTACTGGGCTAGTCCATGCATGACAAGAAATTTGATCAGTCCGTGATGACTGATGATAGTGCGTGGGTCCTTATCTTTCCTAACTCGTCGAGCGACATCATGCAATAGAGAATTCAAATAAAACAACAAATTAACTAAAAATTTCTGTTTTAGGATGGCTAACAATTTGAGTTGACAGGGATTTACCACATCCTGGCAACCATCACATGTGATGTATCGTTGCACAATGACTTCCAATTCTTGCCATGACTGTCTTAATGTTGAAGGGTGAATCCCTTTCCCTGTTCGCGCTAATTGCTCACCCAGGTCTTGGAACACTGCAACCGCATTGTGCAGAAGGATGTGCTTGTTTGTCCACTTTTTTCCCTCAACTAGAAGTCCAGTGAATTCAGCTATGACCACTTCATAGATCATTATATCCCTACCTCTTATTGTGGTGATTCCATTCTGCAAATTCTACAAGAATTCGAGTGTCATTTCTTCGTGAAATCGCTGCAATTTATTTAGATATTGCAGCCATCCTGCACACTTGAGAATTGCATGAGCCTGGTTCAATACCATGAGTACTGTGGGTTTGTTTCAGATAGCTCTACCTCCCATGGCTGTGATGTTCCTGTGACTAGTTCTCCTGGATGGACTTCTCTTGCAATTTCGTAATTTAGAACAGAAACAAATATCGTTAAAGCAATTAACACGAAAATGACGTTGATTTGGGAATTAACAACATATACAGTCAAGTCATTTGTCACATCAACCATATTTGACACAGGCTCGTAATCATTTTGCATGCCATCCATAATTGTTGCCATCGTTTCCCCAATCAGAAATACCGTGCTAATTATTACGCATATCCAATCATCATGCAATTCTTACCCGGAAATAAATTTAATAATTATGATTCAACTATCCATAAATATCACACATGCTGTTCATATGCAGGCCATCCCCCCTCTAATGGGAAAAGGACATCCACGTCCGCCAAGCATGTGAAAAGCAAGTGCATGAATTGAAAATTCATAAATGCAGACAACCAATCCAGAAAAGTGGTGCAATTTATGACAAATTAATTAAAGCAATATATGTATCAGAGGTAAAAATGGCCGAAAAAGATAAAAACAGATATCTAAATTATTATGTGAAAATATTTTCAACTCAAATGGTATTAGTAATAAACGCATAATTGGTGGTAAGTAGTAATGACTGTCATAAAATGATTGGACAAATATAATATAATGAATATATAACATAAGTTACCATGCATGTTGTCTTGTAAGAGTGTTGTTCAAATGGGAAATCTCCTTAGAAATGAATCCATAGGTGACGATAGAATAGAGAGCATTTGACAGTGTAACATAATACTCCAATACCATAAGCAAAGTCACTGCTGTTAGAAGGCACTCATAGCCTTGACAGGGTTGCATTTTAACCCCACAAATGAGCTAGCGTCCTCCTTTTAGTATGTTGATGATTCTTCTTTTCTTGCCATAAAGAGACCACTATGCTGGCATTGTGAGTAGATGACCATAGTGCCATTCACCAAGATATAACAAAATGATTACGCTAGCTCGTAATGAGACCCCCTGTCCTTCTGACAGTTTTTAATCATCAAGTAAGGTCATTACCTTGGTTTGGTGGCCAAAAATGGAATGTCACATGTTACATCTTTATGAACATGGTAGGCTAGCTCATGATGAGACCCCTTATCCTCTTTAAGACAATGTTGATTGCATTTTCATATTTCTTTATTTTCAATTTTTTATTATCTTTTGATGTTTTTATGAAAAGAGGGAGGCTCATTTTCTCCTTAAGAGTCAGTGATGGTGTAAGAAGTAAAATGATGCCAAGGAAAGTTTAAACTTTTACCCCCATCTCATCATATCAAAGGGATTTGTCCATTTTAAAGTGTGGTAAATAAGTCAGCATGGTTTGAAATAATGAATCATTTTATGCTGTGTCCAAACAAAAGATGTCTAGCCAGTTATTATAGAGATGCACCATATCAGCTTTTGAATAAAGATAACCATCAAGAGGCCTCATAGATCATAATAGTGTTGAAATTACTGTTTTTCGTTATGTTAGACACATATCCACTAAGATGGTGTTTATTCAAAACATAAAAGAAAAAAAGAAGATGGCACAATGATCAACAACGAAAAATAAATCATAGTTCGTCCTATAATAAGCATAAAAAATTGGTTCAATTGATTGAACAATGATCATTCAATAATTTGAACAACAAAATAAAAAAGAAAACAAAATTGTTGTTCAATTGATTGAACAACAATCGTTCAATCGATTGAATAGCAAAATCGAAAGGAAAACAAAACTACTGTTCAATTGATTGAACAACAAAATCGAAAGGAAAACACGCAAGATTGTTGTTCAATCATGCAAGAGTGTTGTTCAAATGATTGAACAACAATCGTTCAATCATATGAATGACAAATATCAATAAGAAAAAAATGCAAAAGTGTTGTTCAATCGTATGAACAACAAAAATTGAAAATAAAAACTCAAAAGTGTTGTTCAACCGATTGAACAACAATCATTCAATCGGTTGAACAAAAAAAATGAAACTAAAAAGTCAAAAGTGTTATTCAAGCGATTGAACAAGAATCGTTCAATCATTTGAACAACAAAAATTGAAAGAGAAAACAAACGCAAAATTGTTGTTCACTTAATTGAACAGTGAGCGTTCAATCATTTGAACAATGAGGATTGAAAAATAATAAGTGAAAAAGTGATGTTCAATCGATTGAACAACAATCGTTCATTCGTTTGAACAACAAATATGAGTAAAGAAAAACGCAAAAGTTTTGTTAAATTGACTGAACAACAATCATTCAATCATTTGAACAACAAATATCAGTAAAGAAAAACACAAAAGTGTTGTTCAATTGATTGAACAACAATCGTTCAATTGTTTGAACAACGAAAATTAAAAAAAAAAATTAAAAATGCAAAAGTGATGTTCAATCAATTGAACAACAATCGTTCAATTGTTTGAACAACAAAAATTTAAAAATAAAAAAATAAAAAATGCAGAAGTGTTGTTCAATTGATTAAACAACAATTGTTCAATCGTTTGAACAATGAAAATTGAAAAAAAATTGCAAAAGTGTTGTTCAACCGATTGAACAACAACTGTTCAATCATTTGAACAAAAAATTAAAAAAAACGCAAAAGTGTTGTTCAATCGATTGAACAACAATCGTTCAATCATTTGAATAGCAAAATCAACAAAAATGCAGAAGTGTTGTTCAATTGATTGAACAATAATCGTTCAATCGTTTGAATAGAAAAATCAACAAAAACGCAGAAGTGATGTTCATTTGATTGAACAACAATACTCATGCGGAAATAAGTGTTGTTTAATTGATTGAACATCAATTCTTACACACAAAAATAAGTGTTGTTCAATTGATTGAACAACAATTGTTCAATCGACTGAACAATGAAGCACACATAAACATAAGTTCTGTTCAATTGATTGAACAACAATAATTCAATCGATTGAATAACACTTACCAAACACTTAAAACAAGAAAAATATTCATATTTACATGGTGATACCTAACTAAATTACAATCAATAAAAAAGAATATATACATTATTTACAATTTAAAAAAAAATCTCAGTTTTTGAAAGAAAAGTTGCAAGGTCATCACCCTCTATAGCTAAGTTTTGCACGGAGAAGTCCTCGTGTACTTGTTGGTAGAAATACTCCTTGGTGAGTAGTTTTTGGTAGAGACGCACCTGATGCCCATTCACCTTAAAAGAATGGCTAGACCCATCAATGGTAGTCAAATTAAGAGTGCTATTGTTATGTACTTCTTGAATCTCATAAGGGCTAAGCCATCTTGTTTGTAACTTACCTAGAAAATCCTGGAATCTGGAGTCATAAAGGAGTGCCCAATCCCCTTTTTGAGATGTCTTCTTTTTGATAAGGTTGTCGTGCCACTTTTGTTAGGATATTCTGACACATAGGAAATAGTTAAGTATAACTTGGTCTAGTATAGAGTTAGGTAAAGTGTGTTT
>APFE031467584.1:0-21399 GCA_000404065.3 Pinus taeda
CTAGTGGCCTAGTCATTGGCATCTCATTCCCCACTGTCACACCTACTTAATACCTCATGGGCTCACCTAAATTTATACTAATGGATCTGAACCTAAAGTAAGTTATATATCCTAAACTAACTCCACAAAATATCTCTCATGATCCATAAAATCTCTCACTTAATCCCTTATCTCTTGATAATATCCAAATAATCTACAAATCTCTCAATTCTTCTAAAATTCTCTCAAACCTTCTCCTATTTACAATAATTCTAATTCTCTCATAAAACTATACGAAAATACAATAAATAATTAAACCCTAATTTATGAAACTAACTTCTTTAGTAATCATTCAACCCTAGGTTAGATGCACCTGCATCAGAAGAGAAAGATCAACAACTTCTGTAGGAATACTTGCATGTCACATATTGCATGTTTGATTTCCTAGCTAGTTTTGACATGCATGGCTTTGCATGTTGGTGTATGGTTCTCTTATTGTCAGTCGCATAATTTTTCTGGGTTGTGACAGTGGTTTTCAACCTAGTCCAGTCTTTATCGAGATGCCATGGTATGTTGGGATGTTTATCTTAGTTCTGAGCTTTGGTTTGCCAAACGAATTTCAGAATCCATGGAATAGGTGGTCTCAAAGTTCATTCCCAAAGGGCTAGGAATGCCTTGGTCGATTGTGGCAAGATACACAGTAAAGCCTAATGGAGAATTCTCAGTTTAGGGCCTAGTGATATGGGTTTGGATTATGATAAAGCCTAAGATACTAGTCTCAGGTTAGGGCCTAGTAAATCGTGATTTGATTGTGGTAAAGCCTGAGAGACATGGAGACAAAAAATTCCTCAATGATAATGATGGATTCCGGATGGCATTCCAAGTTCAGTTTGGTTTTGATTCGAGCAACGGTTTTGGTGTGATCACGGTTTGGTGAGGGTGGAGGTGGTTTAACCTCTGGATTCCCTTGGTTGTTTTGGGATTGGTTTATCCATGAGATCCCACATTCATTCTTGGAATATGCCATGGGGGTGACTGGATGAAAAAATATTTGGTTCAACCATGTCTACACTCGAGTGCTACGTGGAAGTCCTGAACCTAGTCAGACTTGCCTATGATTAATGAAATCTAAGTTTTCTTGTTTTTGCAATTGTTTATATGTGGATTTAATGGTTGTTATATATTTTTTATTTACATGGCTTTCTGCTCGCTATAAGCATCTTTAATTTACTCGTTCATGTCATGGTTATCTCATGTATTTACTTGTTATTGTTAAATTGATGGATGAAAGACCTAATTGATGTTATAACAATTCAATGGAGAAGGTGGTTATCCTTCTTGTCATGTTTCATAAGATTTTTCAGTCATTCATGCTTTGTCTTGTATCCTAGACCTATAGGTTGCATTGATGCCAAGTGTTTTAAAAACTGTTAGTCACAGTTGGGGATGGTCAAGCCTATTCCTAAGGTTAATTTCTAGTTTACTAGTCTTGTCATCATGTCTTTGCTGGATTCTGAAGGTTATAACAATTTCTTTGCAATGGCCGAAATTCTGGGCTACAAAAGTGCATTGAAATTTGCGAATGCTGGCATAGGTTTGTTGGGAAAAGTCCATGGACACTGGCTTGCAAGCCTGTGAGAGTGTCCATAGCTCCCTAGATGATGTCATGCCAATAGCATGAGAGCATCTAGATGTCAAGAGATCTAAAATATCAGTGGAACCGAGGGGTAGCATGCCTTAGTGGCTAAGATGTCTTCTCACGGTGTTGTTGCTAATGTGGAAGGTAAGGTTGATGTTTTCTGTCGATTCGATTTCCCTAATGTCACCAAGGAGGTTGAATCCCTTCATAGTGGCCTCTCTTGTCACATGTTTACCCCGGTTGATTGGTTACTTAGGTAGGTGTGGGAGGAGGGTGGTTACAGATGAATAATTTTTATGGCTATAATTAGGGTCAAATAATATATAGTTAGAAGTAATATATATCAGGCCATGGGCATTGGAATACAAGTATCCTCCTCCATTTTTTGAAGAGGACAGGAGGAAAATTCAAAATAATTTATAGGATCAAATGGAAATTGTAGAGGATGGAAAACAAGCTCAATTGTCCAGAGAATAGCCAACAACTGGCATCGATGCGAGCAATTGAATGGGGTCACTTGCTTCGGGAAGTGAAATTTAAAGTGGCATATCAGCTCTCTAATTATGGTGCTACGCAAGATCTATCCTTCCATTGTAGCTTGGCAACTATGTTCCATTAGTAGGCAAGAGAAAACATTGTTTTCATGTTCTAGTAATTTTTGTTTCTTAATTTCAGTAAAGCTTGATGGGTAAAACATTAATGTTTGTTTGAAATTAATGTGTTATAGGTAAAACATTAATGTTTGTTTAATAAATAGTTTTGAACAAATTAAATTGAAATAAATTAAAAAAGGTCTAATTTTAGTGGTTTTTAGTAACACGTGAATGAAAGGAGAGATGTGTACGAAATAAAGTTTGAGTTGTTTTTAGTTTGATTTTTTGGAAGCTTTTCTTGTGAGTTTTTCCGTAGCAAGAAATTATTGAAATTGAAATCACAAGCTTGACGAGTAACTCAAGTACAATTGAAATGCCCTAGAAGTTTTTTAGAGTGTTGAATCCATATTCCAGCACCAAAAAAGTCATTACAGATAAAATCTGGCAAGAAATTATCGAAATTGAAATCACAAAGTTAATGGATAACTCATGTGCAATTGAAATGCCCTAAAAAAAATTTAGAGAGCTGAATCCATATTCCAGCACCAAAATGTCCTAAAAATCGCACTAAAGACCACTCCAATAAATTTTCCTTCGCACACAACCATCTTCGGCGAAACTACTTCCATTACAACACACTCCTATTCAGCACAACTACTTCCATCCTCGCACTATCTCTTGATGGGCCTTGTCTATGAAGATCATGCATTCAATTTCTCTCCCGCAAGAACCTGTAATGAGTTCATACACCTGGGTGGCGCGTTTTTGTGCTTGGTCAATTTGGCTCTTCCTCCATGAACACATAGGGCTTTATCTTGGCAAAAAAGTTGACTAAATAAGCCAAACAGTCTCATAGGGTTGCACTCGTCTACATAAGCCACCTTTTTTCTTCATATCTTGCGTTTGATAGGGTTGCACTCGTCTATATAAGCCAACATTTTTTTCTTAAAATCTTACGTCTAATAGGGTTGCACTCATCTTTGTTTCTAGGCCTCTACCCAAATTGAGAGTGCCAAATACAACTTCTCAATTGTCACACAGGAATTCTTTGGGGTCTCCCAATTATCTTCAAACTTGAGACGAGCTTGCAGAATGGCCTTGTTGGGCTATGAAATCCCTAAAACACTATCAATATTTGAAAGGATCCTTCTACTAAGCCTCTGTTGTCAATGTTAACCTTGGTTCTAAGGCGAACTTTTCTTCATGAGTGTGCCATGCACACATTGGCTTCAAATGAACAAAGATGAGGAGAAAAAAACAAAATTGATACTGAAATTACCCTTGCTCAATAGCTTAAGAAATTGAACTCTCATAAATGTTGAATAGTAGCAAATGAATGATGGTGGCATAACCCACCTTCATACATTGAAGGATATTGTGTTCTAGGGGATGCTGGACACGAAGAATAATATTGGAGATGTGGTTCAGTTAGTCAGCGAGTCGACCACTTGATATGATACTCTTTTAACTTGTACAAGTGTGCACTCCTCAATGTATTGGATGACTTTTTCCCAACACATTATGTGGAAAGCGGCTTTCCACAATAATATTTTGGATTTCAATTCAAGAATGCCAATCACAATTGTCAAATCCCCTTCTATGATAAATTTCATGAATACTATATTAAGGGCTTCCATAATGCTGAGGATGAGAACATGAATCCTATATTAAGGGCTTCCATAATGCCGAGGATGAGAACATGAATCCTATATTGAGGGCTTCCATAATGCCGAGGATGAGAAATTTGGCCCTGGAACCACCTTTCATTCGATCTTGCCCACCACCACCTCTTGTTTTGGTTTTCGCAATTGCCAATTTCTCAAACTGTCTTGTTAATCTATAGGCTGTAATCTCAAGTGCAATCTAGAATCTATATATTAACTTTGCCAAGTTGCCATAGCTTTTTTTAAGTAGGGTTATGGGTTTAATTGACCTACATCAACACTAAAATATATATTTTTAATAAGGTTGTGTGATGTGATAGGTAAAGGTATGTGAATAGATATATTGTTGTTAAAGAATTTATTCAAGTCTTCTCTAGCAAGCTCTTTTGAGGATTTCGACTATTCTGATGTGGAAATGAGTAGCTAATGTGAAGCTCAAATACTTTTTTTGGATGGCCTTTTCAACTTTATTTTGATTTGGGAAAATTGGATTGAAATGGGATTTATTGTACCACGCAAATGTCAATTGTGTGGGGTTTTTTTTGAAGACTCGATCCATTTATTTTTTGACTGCTTTTTTTCCAAAGAGGTTTGGTGGTGTGTTGTTGACAAATTCGAGAATATTGTGGATTGGAATTGGAAGTCCATCATTTCTTTCCTAAGACTTCCTTGCACAAGCCCTTCAGTACTATCCCTTTGTATGTACTCTAGGGGATTTAGAACTCATGGAATGTTGTTGTATTTGAGCACAGAGTCCATGATGCCTCTGCCACTTACCTCAATATTGTTGGTAATATTTTGGAGATTGGCCCTTTACTACCTCGACACTCTAGGCACTGAGTATCCATCAAATATATGGGAGATTCCTTCCCATTGGGTTTTTTTGATGGTGCCTTGAATTTTGGTTTATGTGGGTGTGTGGCTCTTATCAAGCTTAGCCTTGATCATGAATATTTCATTATTGGCATGGGGGGAGGGGACAAATTTCAGGGGCGAGATTGTGGCACTTTGGGGGACTCTAAAACGCGCGAAATTTCTAGCAAGTTGACTCTATCAAGATTGTTGGGGACTCGAAATTGATCATTGATTTGTTGTTGGGTAAGAACTCCCTCCTACTTCAGTGGATGGACCACATATTGAAAATCATTCCTTCATTCAAAGACATCTCTTTTGTTAATGTTTTTAGGGAACAAAATAGGGAGGTGGATGTTGTGTCTAAGTGCGGATTTCACTTATGTCTTGGTAAAACGTTTTATGAAATGTTGTTGTATGGATCAATTTGCATAGAGGGCTCCTTCAATCTATGATTCATAGGTTTTTTTGTGTTTTTTGTCATTCTACTAGCTTTATTTGGATGCACTATTTTGGTCTATGCTAGAATTTTGAAATGCGTTTTAGAACTGTTGGACTAGCTGTGTATTTTGGAAATTATGTTTATTTATGCACCAATCATAACTATATGTTTACCTTCTGATGAGGATTCACGTCCTCCTTTTTTGTATCAAACACCTTTATGATGAAAATGTTAAGTTTTTTTGTCGTTGAGTAAAAGGTAAAAGGTAGAAGTATATAGGACAGTAATAGAGTTTAGTCACTTTGAAAAATTGGAGGAGACACACGTAAATCATTATGATATGGCCAAGAAAACCTCGGCCATTGATAGACAGTTCATAATTTGTGAAACACAATTTCCAAAAAGGAAAGGGATTAAATATTTCTTCAGAATTGTTGAGTTGAGGTGCAGAAGTCTCTTTCACATCTATCTCCTTCCACATGTTCGCATAAACCTTTTAATTAAATATATTAAATTTTAATATATAATTTTTAACTAAATATATATTTAAATACATAAATTTATTTACTATTTAAATTCATAGATTGAACATTATTAAAATATAAATATAAAATATTATTAGCTTCATTGTGCTTAACTAAATATAAATATAATAAATCTTTACATAAGTGAAGTTTTCTTACTAAACTAAGTTCAAACATCTCACGTGGAATCTTCTTTGTCAAGCGAAAGATGTCGAATTTTCTCTATCCTTTTTTCACACGTGAAAAGGAGTTGAAGATGTAGCGAAGTTGCAGAACTGAAGCTAGGTCAAAATTATCAAGTAGCTAGGCTAAAATTCTAGAGTAGCTGGGCTGAAATTTTGTCTTTGATGCAATATTATTGTAGTTGACTTTTGGAGTATAGAAGAACAGTTTGAGAGTTGACTTGTTGGAGTGATGAAGGTCTTTTGGTCTAAGGTATTGGTCCATCTCAAGTTGATTTACTACTGGAAGAGTTTGACTCGTTTTTCCCCTATATAGGGGTTTTAGCCCTAGTTGAATGCCTACATGTGGTGTTGTTGATCCTCATGTTTTGATTTGATGATTGTTTGATGAAAAGAAGATAAAAGAAGAACATAAAGTGAATCAATATGACTATAAGAATATCACAAGTAATTATAAACATAAGAGAACCTTTCTAAGCTTTTGATTTTCATGCAAAAATGTTGCTCTTGGAGTCTATGCAACCTCGTGCTCTGATACCATGACAAAAAGTGCAAAGATGGAAATACACAGAGATTAGATTCAAAACTATAATTGAGTGAAGTAATATTCTCATCATTCAAAATTAGTTAAATAAAATACATAGAAGACAAGGAAACAAACAATAATGAATGACTAGAGAAAGTTCCAGCTAAACTGGACTAAACTCAAGTGAAACAAAAATGATTATGACAACTAGTAGAGAATAGGACTAAATATCATGAATCTAGCAAAAAGTAATATTAAGTATCTCAACAGACAAGTGTTCCAAATGCAATTGCATGTGCTAGATCCAATGGTGAATAATAGGTATCAATTAATGGTCAGATAATTCCCACAAGTCCATGAGATGAAAAGCACAACTAATGTGTACAACCATTCGAATCCCAGCACTTGATTTCAATGTATGGAAGCAAAGACTTTTAATGAAATTTTATTTTCCTTCTTTTCATTTTACATTTTCATGCGTTGAACTTTTATATTCATGTCATGTGCACTCGGGAGATAGTAGTTCTTCGAGTTTGGATGAATGAGACATTGAGTGTGAAAGAAGAGATTTGATATTGCTTCAAATAAAGGCACCCTATTTGCAAGCGCATGAATGTTTTATAACACTTTTTGGGCAACTATTATTGTCGGAGAGCACTACAGGGTTCTTTACAGCAAGATGTTGCAAAGGCAAAGGAGACAAAACATAAATTTCTTCTTCTAGAATTCCATTCAAGAAGGCTAATTTCACATCCATCTGATATACTTGCCACTTGTCTTGAGTTGTTGTGGCTAGAACTCCTCTTACATGATCTAATCTGGAAAATGGAGAAAACGCTTCTCCAAAATCTATTCACGGTTGCTACGAGAATCCTTTTGCTACAAGTCTACATTTAAATATGTCAATTTCACCTTCCTCATTCAACTTTGTCTTGTACACCGAATTACACCAATGAGATATATCACTTAACTCGACTTTACTCAACACTTAATACCCATTTAACTGACTCTCTAATTTTAGCTAACTCCTCATATGGGATTAATTAGCTTATTTTAACACTTCCGCTTAATTACGACCGCTAAACTAAAACATGACTCGTGACAACTCAAACATGCATGTTGGTCTATATCTTAGCTAGGCTTACAACACCCAAGTTTCTTCTATGAAACTGAAACACATATTTTTCTAATGACTTAGTAAATATATCAACCAATTGATCGCTAGATTTACAAGGCTTCAAGTGAACTTCTCCATTGTTCACAACTTCTTCAATAAAGTGATATCTAATATCAATATGCTTTCTCTCATGATGAAACACACTATTCTTGGATAGTGCAATCGTTGAGTTGTTGTCACAATATGTTGTTGTTGATCCTTGTTGTTTCTGCTAGAGTCCATCAAATACTCTTCTTAACAACACTACTTGACATGTTGTTGATGTTGCTGCTACATATGCTTCTTATTCTAATGAAAGTGTCATAACGTGCCCCCTCTTATAGGCTCATGAAATCACACCTGAACCAAGATAGAACCAAAAACTAGAAGTTCTCTTCCTATCATCCAAACTACCAACAAAATCACTATCTATGTATCCAATAAAATCCTTCTTTTCTGTGCTAGCATACATTATGCCACAATCTCTAGTTCCTTCTATGTATCTCAATTTTTTTTTCCTGCACTACAATATGTGTTTTTTGGAGTCTCCACAAATTTGGAAATCAAACTTTCTCCTTGCATGATATCCGATCTTGTAGATATGAGATACATGAGCCTACCAACCAATATTTTGAATAGATTTGGATTGAAATTTTATCCTTCATCATCCTTGCTTAACTTTGTACTTGTTGTATTTGGTGTAGGGATATGTTTGCAATTTTGCATCCTGAATATTTTCAACTAATCCTTGGAATATTTATTTTGGCAAATAAAAATTCCTTTTTTTAGATTGCTCCACTTGTATCCCAAGAAAATATTTCATGCGACCAAGATCTTTCATCTCAAATTCTTTCATCACGGTTGCTCTAAATTCATCCAACTCAAAATCACCTGTAAAAATCATGGCATCAACATATAAGGAAACAATCGAAATTTGTCCACGCTCATTTACCTTCGTGAACAAGGTAGGTTCAATGTTACTTTTGCAAAATCCATTCTTGATCGCATAGTTGTAAATTCTTCTATACCAAGCTCTAAGTGATTGCTTCAGTCCATAGATCACTTTTCTCATGCTGTAAACTTTCTCTGTGTTACCTTCAACTTCATATCCTGGAGGTTGTTCCACATCAATTTCTTCTTCTAGAATTCCATTCAAGAAGGTTGATTTTTGTTATGAATAAAATATATAAATAACATAAATATAATTAATAAGGATAATTGTAATAATGATTAGTTAATAATAGTTAGTAATTAGGTTGAAGAGGCATGTCTAAATAGCACACGACTCTCCATGAAGAGACACTTGCTTGATATATAAGCAAGCCTCTCGTTATCATTGTAATTCATTCTTATTCACACATTTTAATATATAGTATTTGTATCCTCATGGATATCTTTATATTCCAAATCTTTTGGAGTAATTAATTTATAGAAGGAACTTTGTTCTCTTCAATTTCACATCCATCCGATATAATTTCCACTGGTTCTAAGTTGATGTTGCTAGAACTGCTCTTACAGTATCCAATCTGGCTACTAGAGAAAATGTTTCTCTAAAACCTATTCTCGGTTGCTATGAGAATCCTTTTGCTACAAGTCTAGCTTTAAATCTATCAATTTCACTTTTCTAATTCAAATTTCTCTTGTATACGCACTTTACACCAATGAGATTTTTGTCCTTTGGTAAATCAATCAAATCCCATGTATCATTCTTTTCAATAGATTCAATTTCTTCATCAATGGCTTGAACCCAATTTAAAGGTTTAAATGAAAAAAATGTAAAATTGAACTCACATCCAAATAATATAAATATCTTCAAGATTCTCATCTTTCCTTACCATTCTTGATTCATCACTTGATTGATTGCTGTGAGAATCTCGATCTATTGATCTCCTTGAAGATCCATGCTGCTATGAAAATCTTGGGGCCCTTGTTGGTGTGTCTATGTTTGGTGTCTTCACCTATGATTCTTACTGCTCCTTTTATGCTACATCATATTCTTCCATCAGTGGCACTTGTGCATCAAATGTTCTGTCTACAGTTCCATTCCATGACTCGTGTTCTTTGAACACAACGTCTTTACTAATTATGGTCTTCTTTGTTACAGGGTTATACAATTTCTAAGATTTTTATTTCTCACTATAACCAGTAAATATGCATTTTCCACTTTTATCATCCAATTTTCTTCTTCACTCCTTAGGCACATGTGCATAAGCTACATGTTCAAAGACTCTGAGATGAGACACGTTGCAAAACATACCTGACCATGCTTGTTCTAGTACTATATTCATCAAACTCTTTGTAGGAGGTCTGTTGATCACATAAATAGAAAATGCAACTACTTCTACCCAATAATCATTAGACAAGTTTTTACCTTTCAACATGCTTCTTTCCATGTTCATAATTCTCTTGTTCTTTCTCTCCGCTACACCATTTTTTTGTGGCATGTACCTGGTTTTAAGCTGTATTTTGATTCCATGTTGTTTGTAGTAGTCATGGAATTCCTTTGAATCATATTTTCCATCACGATCTGACGTGAATACCTTGATCTGCCAATCATTTTGGTTCTCTAGTAAGGCTTTGAATTATTTAAACCTTGTAAAAGTTCCAGACTTCTACTTCAAGAAGAAAACCCAAGTATTTATGTTATAGTCATCAATGAAAGTGAGGAAGTAACTACTTCCACCATCAATTGTGTCCTTATAGGTCCACACAAGTCTATATGCACTAGCTCAATAGGTTTCTTTGCTCGGTATGTGACTCCCTTTGGAAAGTTTCACGTTGTTACTTTCGCAAGATGCAACACAAGTAATAGCAGGTTCTTTGATGAGAGGTAATCCTCTGATCATTTATTTCCGCTGTAGAAATATTAAACCAAAAAATTACAAGTGTCCAAATTGAAGGTGTCATAACCAATAATCATTAGAGCATGCAACTATAAAAGAACAGACCTGATCACTGTAATTCATAAGTAGAGGAAAGAGTTTGTTCGCACCTTCACTATCAGCTACTTGCTTGGGGGATTTTCATATATAACACGTTATTGACCTTGAAAGATAATTTGTATACTTTCCGTGTCAATTGACCAACACTCAACAAATTATGTTTGAAACTAGGAAGAAAATATAACTTGGAGATTTTCTTTGCCTCCCCCTGTTTGGTCATAGTGTTGACCACTCATTTTCCATCTACATCCACAGTCTTGTTAGTCCCCAACTTTACCTTTATTTTCATAGATTGAACCAAATTTGCAGCCAAATTCTTATTGCTTGTCATGTGGTTACTTAAACCAGTGTCCAATAGCCACACATTATTAGAAGGTTCATGCATGGTATGGAAAGCTAGGAGCTTGGATTTAGTACTCTTTGTAATGACATTAGGTCTCTCGTTCCTTTGATCAGCTATGTTCTTCCTACAATCACGAGCATATTGATCAAATTTATTGCAATAATAGCATCTCACCTTTGATTTGTCAAATTTTTTATTATTGCTCAAATTCCTGCAGTTGCTTCCACTTTTCATTTCATGCTCTTTCAACCATAACTTGAGCAAATATCTTCTGCTCGCCTCTACCTCTAATCTACTTCTTCCTCACCTATGTCTCTTAAAATAGAAACCTAGCTTTTGAAAGTGGTTTCTAAGTCGAATCCTTAATTTCTGCATCTTGTCTCATGTGAAGAAGTGATCCCATCAACTCATCAACTGTCAATGATGCAAAATCCTGGCTTATTAATATTAATGCTACCACAACATCAAATTGTATAAAAATATTGAGGACATTCTCAACCACTTTTGATCTTTAATTCTTCACCATAAAGGATTTAACTGATTTAAAAATTATGGCTCGATTCGTGAAACAATTGATGTACTTTGTCTCCTTCATCTATAGACTTTCAAAATCTCTCCTAGTATTTTGCAACTTAAAAATATTGACTTTGGCCATACCTTTATAGTTTGCCACTAAAGCATATCATGCTTCTTTTGTTGAAGATGTGATAATAATGTTCTAGAACACTACTTGGTCCACTCCCTCCTAGTTTTAGGTTTGAACATGTTTACATCCAAGAATTTCATCTGTCACTCTACTAAGAGAGGTAATTTCTCTCAATTTTGGTGAAGTTATATAATGGTGATTTTTCATTTTTCCTGTATCCTCCAGTTTTATATTTTCTAATTGTTTCCCACTTATTCTTTTGATTTCAATGTAGGTACTCAATTTGGCTTCAATGTGAACCATCACAAGCTTTGTCTCATTTAGGCCTCCATAATTTGGATTTGAGGCTACCATCATGAGGTATCTTTTTCTTTTTCTCTTTAATTTCTTGTGTACAATTGGGTTTTACATTTTTCGTCAATAATTCTTATAACCCTTGCTTTGTTTAAAGGTACAAGTGTGACTACAAATAGGATTCACTCATCTCTTGTGTTTTAACTCAGGAAAATTACTTGGTAGGCTTCCTCTTCCTTTCCTTTCCATTGTGGCATAAACTTCCTTTTACAATTTCAATCCTATGCTATATTTTGACTTGGGTTTTTCTTCGAATATGGAATAGATTTTGGGTATACTCTATCTTTACTCCTTAGTCAACTCATTATTTTAATACTTAATTGACATAATAACAATTTTCTAGGATTTCCGTGCAAATTGGGATATTTTTCCAATATAACCCTAGAGGGTTAAAAGTTAAAGTCTGTGTATATATTTTCCATGGCTATCCATGGCTAATGCACCAAAATCATTTACCTCATGAAGCCTTTTAGATTTTGATAGTGGGTTTTTCATTTCCATAGATTTTTAGTATAATATAGTACTAATATGTGTATCTCCTAGAACCCACAACTTTGGAGAGGATAAAATGTTGCTCTTACTCTTAGGTGTATATTTAATTTTTTCAGTACTTCTTACTTTATAAATCTATATAATGCACTTCCCATGTTCTAATCCATTGTCTCTATTTCCATGGTTATAGGTACATTCTCCAAGAGAAATGGTTGCACCAAGGCATTCTACTTGTTCTGGATTTGACTTCAATTTTTTTGCTCCATATGTGGGAAATCATCAATTCATTCTTAATCTCTATGAAGTTAATGTGGATTTCAACTCTAAATTTTTATTCATTGATTCCAATTTAGGGTTGCTTGTTTTTCTAATGATGTAATGGTCATATTTTTTTCTAGAGTCTTAGATCTAGATGGACAGTAACTCTTTATTTCTATTCAGGCTTTCCACCTATAAAAATAGTTTAAAATTTTAATTCTAGTCCTTTGCAGTTCAGGCTTGGTGTATGAAACTTATTTGTGACATACCTTATAATTGTGTTTATAATTTAAAATAAAGATAAAACCCGCATTTTGTCAATAATTAAAGTTATACATATTGCATTTGGATCAGTCATTATGTTTTTTTTACTCTACTCTAATTTCTTGATATGAGTTTGAGCTTGTTTATAGTAATATGAACTGGAAACGTAATAAGTGAACCATGTTAAATTCTTATGTATATAATAATTTTATTTCTAATGGTATTTGTCTTATCATCGACCTCCTATGTATCAGGTTAATAAGTTTATTATCTTTCAGATTTCATATGGTATTTTTATGCTAACGCAAATAATTAACTACTATACCATACCAATATATTGTATTGATGATTTTAAACCATTTTAAATACATTTATTATGAGAAATATATTTAAACTATAATAAATAGAAGTGAAATAGAATTGTACTTTGAAAGTTTTGACCCTAAGATTGTCATCGGTTTCTTCCTCCTCATTTAAAATCTCTTCATTGTATTCTTTAAAGAGAAAATATATCATGGATTATTGAATAGTCTAATCATTACTTCACTATATACATATATTTCTAGAATTTCACTTCATATATGAAAAGTATACTTGGGATTTGATTATACATACCCATTTTCAGAAAGTTGGAAGAGTACAAATAAATTTATATATTTATGTAATTTCACTGTAACCCATAACCAACTCTAATAAACTCACAAACAAATGGCATAATTTATTTAATCTACAGTAATATTTTAAGTATTCCATACTTCTTTAACTAGAATGTATGGGTAAATTACTCACTTGTTCCATGTGACGGTTTTTCCTTATAGACATTTGTGTTCGATTAATAGAAGTCTATTTTAATATCCACTATGATATATGTTATATACACATGCATAAAGGTGTATCGATTTCTATTTCGATAAATTTAATAATCCATTACAATGTACAGGTCTAAACTCTATCGGATAATGATTAAAAGTAATTCATTCCCTTCATATACCTTAAGAGAAATATTTATTTTTCCCTTCATCCCCCTGCATGGTATAATCTCTAACTTTTATCACTATTTGATGATATAATCAATATGTTTATTTCAATTATCAATCTCAGCATAATAAATAGTACACATAAAATAACCATAATATAAATTAAAGGAATACTCTATTTACACATGTAAAACTTGTCTCATATACAATTGATTCTTTAACTCAACATTCACTCTAGCTCCTCACCATAGTGACATTAAACAACCATAAGATTCAAAGATTCAACATGTAAGGAACAAAAAATCATATGTCTAACCATAATTAATTGCTTGGGAAATAATGAGGAAAAAAGCACGTTCCCCCAACCATGAATTTCGACGAATAATTCCCCCCAAGGTCAAACCTTCTTGACTCCAAGAATCAGCAACGTTCTTATTTTATTGTGTGGTTTTTTTATAAATATTTCCAACAAATTGTTTCCTTAACACCATATTACTTTAATGGTCTGCATCTTTTAGTTAACTAGGTTTTTTGTTTTTATTTAACAAAAAATATTTATTTTTCTTAAAAGCATGCATTTTTCTCCAAATGTGCTTTATTTTCTTTTTATCCAACTTAGCATTTCTCTCCAACTATATGTTTAACATAATACTTGTCTCCCATTATGATAATTTATTTAGCAACTTTATCCTTGGGAATTTTAGGAGAATTTTTTGGGAAGGTTCACCATATGGACTTAACCACTAAAATGTTTTTTATAAATTGGCAAGAAATCTCTAATACTCAATTTCTCTTTCATGAATGTTAGCAAACAAATCATTTATTAACTTACTCAAATAAAAATTAATTACATAATCAGATAGTTTAAATCCTAACTTCCATAGCCATTAAATTTAAACAATACATTAATAATCTAAAAATAGACATGTCTTAAAAAGAAAAACATAGGGGTGTCACACACCCATGATGACAAGGATTGGGATTTTGGAGGAGGACACAATTTCAATTCTTGGTAAATTGGTGATGGATCATGTTGATAGCTAGATTTATTAATTGGAACTCCCAAGTGGAAATATGTTAAACATGATCACATCAAGCCCACCTAACATTCAAGTCCAATTTGGGTCAAAGTCAAGTAAGTATAACATCAAATATATTTGAAACCTTGGGGGGATATTTATCAATATACATGACTATCAATTCCTTTGTAGGGGAATTTACCCATCCATTCAATTTGGTTGAATTAATCACTGTGATTTGATATTTGGTTTTCTGCACCTTGATTTTGGTGCAAGGAACAATCATCAAGGATCTACACAAGATCACATATTCATTACTAACGTGCTAATTTGTGACCTCATGTGTAGCCTGCCCTTATTTTCCTTCAAGGATTTAGATCTAGAATTACTAGGACAAATATTACCAAACAACTCTTACAAAAAATGGAAATTCATTAAACAAAAATTGAAGATTGTTAATTCTCAACTTGCTAACAATATCAAGATACATTAGATAATGAAACTAGAGGAATTTATGTTAGTCAATTGCTTCTAACAAAAAATGATTGGGGTTGGGGGTTATCCCTTAAGTTCTATATTCCATGAAAGCTCAATTCCATGATTGGAAACCCACACCAAGTTATGTTTTATGATAAGGTTTAATATCTACTTTGTACATTAGGGACTATAGAGGACATAAAAAAATTCCTCCATAAAATGAGGAGGTGGGGTTTTTGGGTCCTACATTTTAGGAAATCACATCTAGATTTCAATGCCCATTCATCACAAATTAACTTTATTTTAGTTTTGTTTTTTTGTCTTCAATAGGTATTTAAAGGATTTGGAAAGAATTAAAGTCTTTCCTTGTGAAGTGTATAGCTTTTTCATTACTTTAGTCTATATGAACATGCCTAGGATTCTAGTGGGACTTGAAATCTAAAAAGGTTTGGTTGATTCCATTATACTATATAAGGATCACCAACTTTACTTCTAATATCTACAACTATGAAGGGATCCCTTTTAAATGTGGTCTATTTCATGAATATGGGCATCTAGCTGGGGATTGTCCTCTTTAAGACCAAAAATAAATTATAATTTTTAAAGATTCTTAATAAAAAAGATACTTAGCCTAATATCCTCGAAAGAATGGTTCCTTTTCAACTTTCATAGAAAAAATCATGTAGAGGAAACTATGTGTCAAATAAAACTAGAAAATGAGGTTGCAAACCCTTTATCATGAACATCCCCTGTTTCATATGCAAAGTCCAACATCTCAAATATGTTTGAAAAAATAATTCTAATGAAATTCTTTTCAGTTATTTTAAAATTAGAATTAGAGAATTAATCCTTTGATCAACGTAGTGATTTCTTACCTAGATTCATAAGGATCATTATTCCATAACCCCTTTATTTGAGTACTTTCAACGGATTGTGTTGGGGTGTATGTTAAGAACAAAAATCCAAAATTCAACATTCTCTCACTTAATAAGATGATGGAATAATAAATTCTAAGTGATTAGAAGACCTTTCAGGATATCAAATATAACCTAATTCTTACGTCCATAGGCCAAGTCTTAGGAAGGATTGAGAGAGTCTTAAGCCGCCTAGTAGACAAACGATCCAACGCAATATAAATGATTAGAAAATATTTCCTTTCTAAATTATAATTTTATAAGTGCACAAAAAGAATATTTGATTAGTTCCCTTAGAGAAAATTCTTGTAGCGACATTTCCAATTGATATTAATAACCCCAAATTACAAAGGACTAGCTAATTCCTCAAATAAATTGGCTATGAAAAGGTTAGTCAAGATTCATATTACTTTTATTTTCTTCTTAAAATAATTGATAATAGATGGAGATAAGGTAGTTCAATATTTATCCAAGCTCTTTAACGGGCCAACATTTGTATTATTACTCTTTTTATTTTGCATCCTAGATATGGCCATCTCTCCTTTCTTTAGATATTTGCAAATAAATTTCTTTCTGGACTATTTATTTTCCTTTCACTATGTGGAAGGAATACTATAAAATTATTTAATAACCATTTGGTCCATAAACAGATAGTGATGGCTAGAGAAGACATGAACTTCTACCTTGGTGCATATAAAATTCAGGGTTCACTGGCCCATGCTGTCAGTTTATCTATTTTCTTCATAGTTAATTTGATGGGAAGGATAGTTGGATATAGATTCATACAAATCAATCAAAATTGGACCAATAGGAATAATGGTAAAGAAACAATGGCAAAGAGGTTAGATTATATTTTTGCTTTGAAATATTTTCTTGAAGAGGCACTAAAATTTGATAGTGAGTTTACATTAGCATTGTGACCGGGGGTGATAATTGATCGAAATCCAATGATTATGGAGATCCAAAATACATAAGGGAAGTCATCCAACCCTTTAGAGATAAACCTTGAATGGTTGATGGAAGAGGACAATGTGAGAAAAATCGAATATTCTTGGAAACCCTTTGAAGAATCTCTTATTGTATCAACAACTATTTGATTCTCCCAAAACTTGAAAACTTTCAAGTAGGTGGTAATATTACAGCCTAGGTAGAAAAAATAATGATATATATTCGAAGAAGGTTTAAGATGTTTTATTCTCTAGATATATTAGGTATGGATTTAGGTTTTTGAAGAAAAGTCAATAAACTATGAAAAACTAGCTGGAGCGAAAAGATAAATGTATTGTTACAAAGAGAAAAAATGGTGTCTAAAAAGTAGGCAAATATGGCTTGAGGAAAGTGGCAATAATACAAAATGTTTCCATATATTTTCCAACTATAGGGAAAACATAATGGAAGATTGAGAAAGGGAATGGATCTTAGGATATGACTTGTGGATTTCTTTTAAATCACATTTAGAAGGGCACATTGTTTTCAATCCCTATTCAAATATCATTCTTTTGAAACCAACATATAAATTATCCATTTATTTATCTTGTTCCCTATATTCATCAAACTAGATGATAATCAAGCTTTTATGGAAGTGGTGGGGAATAAGGAGCTTTTGGAACCCTCCAAAGATTCTCGAAGGACAAGAATCTTAGGAAAGATGGTGTCCCTATCAAATTATCTCTTTTGTTATGATTTTATTGAATAATATCTTAAAAGAGTAATAAATTCCCTAACATTCCTAAGAGAAATGTTGGCAACCATCAATACTACTGTTAAAAAAATTAACCCAAAGTTTGATAATGCATCTTGTTATGAAAGCCTTCACCCAATCCCCTTATGCAATTGCATTTACAAATAATCTAGACAATTATCACAAGTAAGATAAAAGTATATCCTTTATTGTCACTTCTCTCCTAAGTAGTTCGAATTCATATAAGGGAAACAAATCTATGAGGTAGTGCATGTTTATCAAAGTATTCTACGGTTGACAAAGAATGATAATTTAAAGGTAATGATTATAAAAGTATACCTTCTAGTATAGGCATAAATATTTATCAATTTAATCTTTTTCAAAATTCCTATTGATGGAATCATCCTCATCCTCATACCCACACCCCAACCTTTCTTCAAAATAAAAATTATAATTAGGTATGGATTTCAACTATTCCCACTACTCTTTGTTCTAGCAATATAAGGTCTCAGTAGATTCATTAAGGCATCCTCAACAAGTGGAAACATCAAAAATATTCTCATAGGAAACTCTTGGATATCATCTATCATTTATTTTTTCAAGATGATATCATTCTTTTTTATAATGACACCAAAATAATTCTTGACATGAAAGAGATTTTGGATCTCTTCTATCAAGCCATTGTACCAAATATCATTCTAACTTTGGAGGAAAAGAAATTATATATCTCCTTTGCTTTTTCCTTTCCTATAATGAATATTTATGCTAGTTTCAAATATGTATGTTTGAATTTAAGGTTCAATATGTATCTACAAATGTGATTATGAGTGGCTAATTATGAAGGTTCAGAAAAAAATCATCACCTAGTGAAAAAATGGATTTCCCACAAAGGAATATTGATTCTAGTTAACTTAATCCTCAACGATGTCCTAGTCTACTTGGTAATCCAGTTTCCAACTCTCATAATGTTCCTTAGAGTGGAGTAAGTATTTATTTTATCATTCCGTTTATGCATGTGGGTGAGTGATAATGAGAGGGAGAGAGAGATAGAGAGGAATGGTTTTAGTATCCTAGAGAAAAATTCCAATTCCAAAATACCGAGGCAGTTGGGGTCTAAAAATGATTTGCAACTTCTTCATGGAAATTATTAGAAAATAACCTTTTGGATTCTTTTAGGTTTGTCTAAGCATAGATAAGGAATTATTACCAAATTTTATAATAAATTGTGTTAGAAATCCAAATTATTGGAAAATGGTTGGTATGGAATGTTGGGAAGGGATCTAAAGCTTAGGTAGGGATGGGTGTAATGGATTTAAAGAAAATAATCTTTCAAATTGTATCCTCGTTCACATATGATTTGAAATTATAGTTCTATTACACTTTAAGGCATATTTGAAGGGGACCCTCTGATAATAAACCACAACAACGATGGGTCACTTCAAGGGAAAAATATCTCATGAAAGAGTATGAGGATATTTGGGAGGCCTATATTGATAGCCTTACAAAATTATTTATCATTTTGACTAAACAATAAGGTGAGATTAATTGTTCCCTAAATCCTTCTGGGAGAAACAAACCAAATATCGATTATAATTCTCTTGTATCAAAAGGTAATTAAAACCCACCAACCAAGTGGGTGAAACCAATAGGGAAGTTTATTTTTTAAAGTAAATCCAAAATATTCATGTGGGTCCTTTTGAATATTATAAACTTTAACTCGAGGCAGGGTATAGAAAATAAGCTTTGAAATCCCTGTTAAATATTTTTCCTTTCGATATTATATAGAATTCATTTTTTTATCTCATCATATTTTCTCCATAATTGCAAAAAGTACAAGAAGAGATAGAGGAACTATTAGGCCATCATAACATTTGTAAATGGAATACAACTGAAGAAGCTTTTAGGAGATGTTGTTAGAGTAAGGAGGCATAAAGTTGTAATGCCCTCATAATCACTTATGCTCAGAAATTGTATTGGCCCAAAACCCTAATCATTTTGAGGGAGTTTGCCACTATCCCTCTCAAAGGTGCCACCAAAAGTCTACAAATCTTCTATCATTCCCCAAAATCTCAAATATTCCTCCAAAACAATTCGCAGTAGGACTCATAGATAAAGAAATCATTTGGCTAGTTTTGATGGAGCATCATATTGAACTCCTAAGAGAGGTAAGGCAAGGGGAATTGTATTTTTTTCCCAATCCATAACACCTCATTAAAAAACGGAATTCTTCTTGTAAAAAACAAATTTTGGGAATTTGTAACTCTCAAATTGGTTATAATTCTATTTCAACAAGGAGTTATATAAATTCAAATCTTTGGAGACTCGATCTATTCAATGAATTGATGAAAGGAGACTTCCCTTGACAAATTACTCTCTACAAATGTTATTTTGTGGAATAAAAATATTTCAATTAATGTCTTCCCATCACTTCTTCTCATGCTTACAGGCCCACAAAATCAAGGAAGTTGATAGGCTACCCAAAGAATGATTGAATTTTGAAGTGTTCACATGGGAAATCCTTGAATCCACTCAAGGACACTCTTCTTCATAATTTCATAAAAATTGGTTTTAAGTTCATGCCTAACTTGGATGTTATAAAACAATAGTAGCTTGAAAAACAATTCTTTGAATCTTTGTGCAAGACTATAATTATAATTTTGAGGAATATTAGAGCTATAACTTTTTTAAAAATCCTTGTAAAATTATAGGTTGTTGACATAAGCAATAAAAGACATTTGAATATATATGCAAATGAGAAAGCTCTCCATTGTTTGTATATTTTGAAAGAATGGAGGAAGCTATCAATGATTGCCTAATTATGTTGTATCTAGCCTCATGATTTAGTTTTCAATCCTCTTAACATTTGTTATTGTAATTTTATGAATTTAAAGAAAATTTCTTGACACATGCATATGCATGTGCATGTGTGTGTGTGTGTGAGAGAGAGAATATTTATATGTCCTTGATTTAGAGAGAGAGAGAGTATTTATATATGTCTTAGATTTACAGGACAAGAGTTTTGTTTAAAAAACCACAATGTAGGGTTTGGTAAGCTATCAATTCCACCCATATTAGGCCACAACAACCTTTAACATAGTTATATTTTTAACTATCTAGTTTTAGCTACTGTAAAAATTTTAACCTAGATTCCCATATAAAATGAGGCAATTCCAATTTCTGTTAAGATTGAGTATATTATATTGTATTTTGATTTGGAAATAATTCTTATTTTATGGAAACATGTAAGTAAATTAATTTTATATTTATTAAATATATTTTTAATTATATTACGTCATTTATATGGAAAATTTATAATATATATAAAAATTATATGTATGAAAAATAAATGTGTCAACTGAATAAAATAGAAGGAAACATAACAATAAATTTTTTAGAAAGAAAAACGTTTTTTAGAAAGAAAAACGATTAAATGTTTATATGTTATAGAAAAGTTACGTTAATATTAGGTTGAGTT
>APFE031467591.1:0-12640 GCA_000404065.3 Pinus taeda
TGTATACTTCAAAAGTTTCAATGGCATATTCATTATCTTAGCTTTGTATGTTGACGATATGCTTATTGCAAGCAAAAGCATGGAAGAGATCAACAAGTTAAAGGCTCAACTCTCTAGGATCTTTGATATGAAGGATCTTGGAGTAGCAAAGCATATCTTGGGCATGGAGATACACAGAGACAGGAAAAATGGTAAGCTTGGTTATCACAACAGAAGTATGTGGAGAAAGTACTTGAAAGGTTCTCTATGAACAATGTGAAAACTGTTAATGTTCCACCAGCTTCCAATTTTAAGCTTTCTTCGACTTTGAGTCCTAGAGCTGATGAAGAAAAGCAGTATATGTCTCATGTACCATATGCAAATGCTGTAGGCAACTTAATGTATGTGATGGTATCTACAAGACCTGACATTTCACATGCAGTTGGAGTTGTCAGTAGGTTCATGGCAAATCTAGGTAAAGAACATTGGCAAGCAGTGAAATGGGTGCTTCGATATCTAAGAGGCACAAGTGACCATTGCATCGTCTTTAATGGTAGTGAAGGATCAGTCTGCGGATATGTAGATGCTGACTATGCAAGTGATTTGGACAAAAGAAGATCTACTACAGGTTATGTCTTTACTCTTGCAGGTGGAGCAATTAGTTGGATGTCAAAGCTTCAAGAAACAGTTGTGTTGTCCACTACCGAAGCCGAATATATAGTTGCTTCAGATGCCAGTAAAGAAGCAATCTGGTTAAAGGGTTTGCTCGATGAAATTGGAAGAACGCAGGAGAAAGTGATTTTACTTTGTGACAGTCAAAGTGCTATTCACTTGGCTACAAACCCTGCCTATCACAGCAGAACAAAGCACATTGATGTAAGGTATCATTTTCTGAGACATGTGATCGATGGCGGAAAAGTAGCTCTTCAAAAGGTCCATACACGAGAGAATTATGCAGACATATTCACAAATCCAGTTATAGAAGAGAAGCTGCTGTGGTGTTTAGCTTCACTTGGCTTGCAGAAAATATGATGAATGGGCATGGGCAAGGGATTAGGAAAATTGTTGTCAAGGTGGAGTTTGATAGTTTAACAATGAATTAGTAATTTTGGGTAAAATGTAATTAGTCAGTTTTATACCGAAATGTCAGTTATGTAACGAAGGTCGATGATATAAAACTAGTGAATTACCATGAAATGTAAGTGAGGTGAATCATTGTTGAATTAATAAATTCCAATGCCTTGCCCCGTGGATGTTTCCTTGACACACTGTCGAGGATTTACCACTAAAATCCTGTGTGTCTATTTGTGTGTTTGGTTTCCAGTTAGTTATGGTGTTTTCTTGGTCAATATATAACTGAATGTGTGTAATCCTTTCTTATCATTTCTCCTATTCTACCAACAATAATCGCTTAGATTATAATTTATAGATTGCGAGTCATCTCATATGGCTAGTAATCTAGACATCTTTCAGTCTTTTTAACTTCACAACTTGTAACTGAAATTTTTCACATTGTACTGAACTTTATACCAAAAGCAAACACAACCATGATAGAAATCAAGTGAATCTTGACATATATTTCAAGCTAGTACTGATAACTAGTACATATAGGAAAACATACGGACACTTTAAAGAGCATTTTGTTTTTGCTAGTGGTAAGTCATTCACAGATTCGAACGTATGTGATTGAGATTTCTAGAAACTTATGAAAATTTATGTAGTATATCTGTGAGTTGCAACTGATGTGCAGTTAGATCCCTGCCGGTAATAAGCCTCAGAACAAGTTTGAACTGTGGAATATGACAAGGTATTAAGAGCACCCTTCTACGAATAATAGAGCATTCTGGTAGACAACTCAAGGAGCTCAGCGAAAATTATGATGAGTTGACAAGTAATGATGAGTTGGAAGTGTTACGATGGTTTCTTGATTATGTTCGTATTGTGTGATGAATGTGGAATGATGCTTCCTAGTTATCCTTGTAATGAAGAGCTTGAACATTGTTTGATTATGCTAGGTTGTTCATTATAATTTCCTTGTGTATGACCTCTGTACTTTAAAGTACTTTCATTGAATTGAATATTTCCTATAGATAGTGTTGTGAAGTGAAATTTTATATGTTTTTGGGAGGATTAAGTCTCTTTATGCATGTTGTAATGTGACTAATCGCTGCCAAGCAAAATTGTGGGATAAAACATATGAGATTGTATCCCCCTTTGAATAAGAATACTTGAAGGATCTTATTTTATTAAGGGAATTTTGTTCTTCTTAGGATATTATTCTCTTAGTTTGTAAGTGTTTCTTAGTGGGAAGTCAAAGTTGTAGTTCTAAAAGGAGTGAGAAGATGTGAATTTTTTCATTTTCCATATATTTGTATTTTTTGTTATATTTTTCTTACTAAAGGTAGTGTTTTAGGTGTATTTAGAGGCTCTCGAAGATTTCTAAATTTTTATAAGTTTTTGTGGTCAAATTTTCACTTTATTAGAGTTAGTCTTATCCTTTGGAGTAGATTGAGAAACCTTATTGGGAGAATGTGGGGTTTGAGCTCTTTTAATTTCAAGGATTAACCCTTTTTAATTTGGAAATTGTATGGTGGAAGTTTTAGAATTTTTGGGATAAAATTCCTTAGCTTCAGCCCTTGGTCACCTGGCTAATAAGAGCTATAAATGAGAGCTTCATTGGCATAGAAGGATACAATATTAGAGTATTAGGCTATTGAGGGGTTGACATCAAGAGATCCATCTAGTAACCATTTCCCCAATCTAGTAATATTGATGGAACCAATTACATTTGTCCATGGATGGAGAAGTTCTCACCAACTACCTATGGTGTAGTAACATTCAGGTGTTCATAGATTGGGTGTTTGGATTTTTGGGGATCTTGATGGTTTTGGTAACACATAAAGTATTGATACTAACATATGTTGAAATGTTTGTTAATTTTCAACTATTTATTCCGCCAACAACTATTGTGTTTTAGCTTATCAAAATTTAGATATCAAAAGACCTCTATTTATAGGAATCCTTGATGCTACCAAAACCTGATAACTCCAAGGGTTGCAAGAGACCCTCTTATCAACATGGACATGTTGGGTATAGATCTTAGATGTCAAGTGTGAGGCTATAGTGAATATGAATACCACTAAGTTGAGATCCATGTAGTGTTTCATATAAATACCAACTAAAGTCAATAAGGAACTCTTACTATAGTGTATTGGCTTATCCATTGTCTAGGTGTCGGGTATTGGGAGGTTGGGACTTTCATATTGGGATTTCCTCCTAATACTGTTGAAACCTAAAAGAAACTAATGAGGATGCTAAGGTGAGAAATGATGTGGTGTGGGGTAGGACTTGTCCTTATGTGATGACATGGAGAGATGATGTGCATGGGGTAGGACTTACTAAAATAGCATGCTAACATGGTGATGACATGGTGTGCTACTATGGCACAGGTGGTGGCCACACAATAGCCACAACATTGGTGATGAGGTATTGGCACAGATTTAGGACTGTCATGAGATGAGGTATTGGTAGGCTAGGACGTCAATCTATTGGGTATTAAACTACTTAGGATCAAAATATATTTGTCTCACAAAGTCTTTGGAAAATATGATAGACCCATTTAAGGTGGGAGGTTGATGTAGAAGGTGTTGCACAATAATGAAAATTATGGAAAATGACTATTGCATGTCATCCATATGGACAATTTGGATGTTGAGGTTGCCATTGAAGGTTAGATTTTTAGATGGGCATAACTTTGTGTAGATATCTCATATTGGATGACATTTATATCATTGGAAATATTTTAACAAGTAGAAGATGATGGTGGTATCTAATATGAGTTTTAAGGTGATTGAAGAAAGAGGAACTATAATTTAACCTTGGTGGTTGGGTACATAAACTTGTATCCTTAATCAAGCATTAGGTGGATGAGTGTGTTACAATCCTATTAACCATTCCATTTTTATGTGGAGACTATGATGTATCTCCCTACATTGCCAACTCAACATATTATAAAATGCATCAAAGTAGTTTGATTAATAATCCCCACCTTTGTCACTTCTTATAGAATTATACTAATTTTCCTATATATTTAGATATTGAAGTCATCTACAAAAGTGGAAAAGTGATGATCACCAGCAATAGAGGTCACATTCATTGTCCCATATGTGTTGAAATAAGTCCATTATCCTTATAACTCTACTAGGCTTAACCATTGCATGTTTACTCAATATATAAGATTCACAAAATTCAAAGAATTTAGAATTAAAAATCATACCTTTAAACATTATTTTCAAGTGAGTACCTTATATAGATTTCTTATTAAGTGGCCTATCCTTCTATGCAGAAGCATACATGCTTCTTCTCAATTATTGAATCATTAGCATTAACCTCAACATGAGTAGTAACATCTTATCTATAAAGAGAATGCCAATCCTTAACATTTTGTCTATAAGGAGAATGCCAACCCTTTTCTCTCAAGGTGACCCATATTCCTTGTGAAATTCAGATCAAACCTTACATTATTGAATTGAGCTCCCTAAAAAGAGACACATATTCAACTACACATCTCATATTAGAAAAATAAAAAATTCTTCCATTTCTGTATCTTATTGGAAGAATCGCTCACCTACCACATTATAGGGTTTGTCATCTCACAAGAAAATCCTTCCCCATCAAGCTATTTATAGTAATAAAACTACTTCAACACAAAATGATCCTCTAAAGTCTATAAGTCTTGGTTCATTGTAGGCTTGATCGAATAAAGAAGAGCTAATAAAATACATGCCCATTTTTTCATCATCCTTCTTGCTAATGAAGAGAACCATAAAGATATCACCTTTTTTAATTCCTTTATAGAATCAAGAGAACCACAATGGTATCGTCTTTTTTATTTTATTTATAGAGAATGTAATCCTTTTTAATATTTCTTTTTTGGTTGTAGTTCTAGCCAACCACTTTAAATTTTCTCTTCCTATAAGGAAATCTTCAAGGGAAAGGACTGTACAATGAAATTCAATATTTTTTCTTTTTAAAGCCTTTTGGTCTAAACAAATCTCTTTTAGTAGTTATATTGCTTCCTCATACAACAACTATCTCACATTGTTTTTAATTTTGAAATTATTTAGAGAAGATAATCCAAAAACATCCACTTTGAGTTGTTACCAAATTAAAATACATTGATAATCCAAAATCCATTAATCTCAAGTGGAAACTAAATGTTTCATCCATGCATCAAACTCATTGAAATTCTTTCTCCTTATTAACCTATTTTATCCATGCATCAAACTCATTTAAATGCTTTCTCCTTAGTAACATATTTTTGATCAATTACTTTATAAAACAGAAAGCAATTACTATCTCTACATCTCCTACACTAATAGATTTTAAAAGTATTAAAAATCACATAATATATAAAGTAAAGGTGGATTACTATTCATATTTTGTACCCATTTTCATCCATTCTCTATAACTTATATTTTGGAGTATCTTTACATCTCCTACACTAATGGGATTTTAAAAGTATTAAGAATCACATAACATATAAAATAAAAATGTTCTTGTATCCATCTTCATCTATTCTTTATAGCTTATATTTTAGAGTTTCCTAAAAGTAACAGTCCATAAATCTGAGTATGGTAGAACAACTCCCATCTTTGAGCAATAAATTTATAACGATCAAAATTCTCAATCTCAACTCTCAATACCATTACTCTTTAATTTGTTTTTTTCTACTTTCATTTCATATATTAAAACCAAACAAACAAATTTAATGAATCTATTGAAACCCAAAATTTATATATATAGAAAATAAAAAACAATTTTAACAACAAACACAACATTAAAGCTCATCGAATTGTATTTTCTGGGTTTCAATTCATCTACTAAAACAAACACTTTGTTACAAAGTAGGTACATATCCCAAGGAAATTTTGAAACACAACTTTTCAATCTGAATCAACTTTAATAGCACACAAATCTTCGTTTATGTTTAATAGACAATAAACTCAAAATTACCCTTTTACTCTTAAAACCAAAAGCAAGAATAAAATTACCAATTTACTTGAATTTATGAGAAGACATTGTTTCCTTTCTCTAATAAGGATTACCAAACAAGCAATACATAAACGATCAGAGTTACAAAATTGGGATATATTGTAACAGATATATGATCTCATATTTACAAAGCTATCAGAAAGTAAAAACAGAAAGGAAAAAGAGTTTGGACAGACCATAAATAAACAATCAGAGAGTTACAAAATTGATATTATAACCGATATATGATCTCACATCTATAAAGGTATCGGAAAGTGAAAACAAAAAGGAAAAAGAGTTTGGACAGACAATACATAAACCATTACAGAGTTACAAAATTGAGATAAGCAATCACAGAATTACAAAATTGAGATATATTATAGCATATATATGATCCCATATCTACAAAGCTATCAGAAAGTAAAAACAGAAACAAAAAAGAGTTTGGACAGACAATACATAAACCATCACAGAGTTAGAAAATTGTGATATATTGTAACAGATATATGATCTCATGTCTACAAAGCTATCAGAAAGTAAAAACAGAAAGCAAAAACAGTTTGGACATAGAGGCGTGCAATGAAATTAGTTTACACTTTAAAATCAATGCTATTCAAGCTATCTTTCTTTACATATTTGACACATCCTTTCATTTAAAATAAAAGCTTTCTCCACTTATTTCCATATTAAATGCGTCTTTTAATTATCTTAATATTGTAATAAAGAAGCTGAGTTTTTAAGTATGATTTATATCTTTATAATATATTATATTTATTATTATTAAAAATTTTAAATATTGAAATCACTTAGCACACATTTTTTCCCATAATTTATTATCAAAAGAATTCAATTATTGAAATCACTTATCTCATATTTTTTTTTTCCCTTATAATTTATTAGCCATAAATAGAAGATTTTTTTATGAACAGTAACCGGAAGATATTTGATCAAAAGTTATGGTATGTAGACTGTTAGCCACAACTAGACAGCAAGTACTGGTAAATAATGGCTTAGATTAATCGATTCGAATCATCTCACATCGCTAGTAATCTAGACCTCTTTCAGTATTTCTAACTTCACAAGTTGTAACTGAAAATTTTCACAATGCACTGAATTTTATACCAGAACCAAACACAACCATGATAGAAATCAAGTGAATGTTCACATATATTTGATGTCAGTACTGATAATTAGCACATATAGGAAAACATACGCACAACTTTAAAGTACATTTTGTTTTTGCTAGCGGTATTCCAACATATGTGATTGAGATGTCTAGAAACTTATGAAAACTTATGTAGTATGTCTGTGACTTGCAGGTAATGTGCAGATGGATCCCTGCTAGTAAGTAGCCCCAGAAGAAGTTCGAACAGCGAAATATCGCAAGCTATTGTAAGAGCACCCTTCTGCGAATAATCCAATTTTCCGGCCGACAGCTCGAGGAGCTCAGCGAAAAGAGGATGGTTTAAGTAGTGTATTTCCACAATGAAGCGATGCCCCTCGCTCCCCACATAAATGGGTACACATCCTGCTGGAACCACGGTGGAAATTGGCTGTTGCATTGATTCGGATCCTAACACTCTCAATGACTTCTTCATTTTCTGCAACTGCTTCACAAGTTTCTTCATATCGATAATCGCCTGCCCGTTATTGATTTGAACACAAGTTCCAGAGATCGAATTCAATATAATTGATCGCGGACTGATATTACGATGAACTAAAGCACTAGATGCAATCCGAATGTAGTGCAGAATTCTGTGTGAGGGAAGAAGATCCGTAAGTCTTATAAAGAAAACTTGCTCGATTTAAAACAATAAAAAAAACGATGGTTCTGGAATTGAATTAGAAAGTTCGACGCGTGAGTGCAGCGTGCCAGCTCGCAGGCATGTTATTCGAATCTGCTTACGATTTTAATTATATCATTTTATACCATGGGCTAAGACATGCAGGGAGTGTCTATATTTATATTGATTGCCCGAGATAGCATCTGGAGCCACAGGACAGGCATCTTTGTTCAAAGTACGCGGAGTACAAAGTATTGATGACAGCATGTTCTAATACGGCACTTCTTAGCCATATTGTCGTGGACGCGTCTACCAATTTTTTTAGTGGAAGAGTGAGCTGTTTCAACACCGTCATCTACACGTTCTTTCTTTTATATATATAGACAGGCAGGCCTGCAATTTCAAATTCTCTTTTGCCATCAAATGAGAATTTCATTACATTTTACGTGATTTTCACTTTACCTTTTATGCCGATAAACCATTTTTCATATTAATAAACTAAACTACTAGCATTGAATTTTTTATGCTAATAAAAAATTCAATTTTTTTAAATAATAATTAAGAAATAATTCTATGTTTGTTTATAAAGCTTCAAGGTAGAATCATATAGCGTTCATATAGATGCTATTGACCAATGTACAACATCCAGGGTGAGCATGGTCATCTAAGTCTCCAATGTGAATATAATACTAATCATCTTATGGTCATCTAAGTCTCCAATGTGAATATAATACTAATCATCTTATACTGTATTATGTTGAAAATATAATGAGATTATGGCATTTTACTAAAATAATAACTACTAGCATTTATTCATGCTTAATACAACATTCTTTAAACCGAATTACCAAAGTTGTGATTATAATTGCAACATTTCACACTTCACATAGATATATCTATCTTTAACAAAAACAAATGGCTGAAATATCAATAGGTGATCCCCAATCTGGACAATGTTCAAGCAAAGAACACTGAAAACAAATATGAACAATGTGAAATTTTAGTTGACTATTCAACTGTAAATTTTCACCATTAAAACAAGAGGATTGTACAATTACAAATCCTTCTCATAAATTAATCTTTGGGTTGACAATACGATTATCTCAAATCATGCTAGAACATTAATTTAGGTGTTTTTTTTTACACAGATCAAGACTAGATTTCAATTCATAAACCACCTTCAACATACACATGTGTACAAACCAGATTGGAGGTATTTTCCTCATAAACTCCAAAACAAAGAAGGGAAAATTATAATCACAAACCTTTTTCATTCTTCAAAATTCTAATCACAGACCTTTCTCATTCTTCTTAAAAGGCTCATAAAATTCTAATCACACAATTTTTTCATTCTTTTGTAATATTTTATGTAATCATGCACATTTTTCATTCTTCTGTAATATTTTATGTAGTTTTACCATTAGCAACACATTTGCAACAACGTACAGAGGACAAAATGTTCAAACATTTGTGAACCCTTAAACATATATAAAAGTTTTCAATCTTCCCAGTTTCGAATTCTAATTTTAGTACAATTTCCAGATCCAAAAAAATATGATCTGTTTGACTAAAATTAAAAAAATATATATTTGTTTTTTCATTTTTTAACTTAATTAAATAAAAATAAAAATATTGACATTAGTTAGTTTTTTCAAACTAGTTTTATTATAATTTCCAGATCCATAAAAATAAGATGTTTGACTAAAAACACAAAACAAATATTTGGTTTTCATTTTTTTAACCTAATTAAATAAAAATAAAAATACAACACAACAGTTAGTTTTCAAACTAGTTTTATTATAACTTCCAGATCCATAAAAATAAGATGTCTGACTAAAAACACAAAACAAATATTTGGTTTTCATTTTTTTAACCTAATTAAATAAAAATAAAAATACAACACAACAGTTAGTTTTCAATCAATCATCCGGATTTTAGCAGAAGTCATTTATTCTTGTGCACCTCACTCGCATACTCAAACAAATCTAACATTATAGAAGTCAACAAACAAAATAGAGAATTTAACAATACTAGGCATCACTGTACGTGGATAAAAATAGTGAAATTGTAGTCTATCATATTTATAGTCGTCCAAATTTATAGTGAGACTATTTAAACAATGAAAACCATGTAAATATAGTATAAATAAAACATTTAATGGAATTTGTCCAAACTATAGTGTATTTCATTGAAATTCAAACTTCTTAGAGAAAATATATATATTTTTTTAATAATACAACATAATTATATAATTTAAAGTAAATCTTTTTAGAGAAACTACAAAAAGCTTTTCAATAGGAATATCTTAACATAACCTAGAAGAACTTTCAAAGCTCAAGAATCCTTCTTGACTTTGTATCTGTCCATACCTCATATACTGCATACCAATCAACATTAGATGATTCAAGTCCATTCAAAGATATTCTCATTAAAGCATCCAATGTATCCAACCCTAGCCTTGATTTTCCCATGTCCTTAATGATGTTTTGCTTAAAAAACCCCCTTTCACATTCTATTGTACTTGCAATAATAGTGAGCACAGCTTGCCATAATTTCATCATATTAGGATAAGTTTTGTGCCATTGTGTTGTGATACAAAAGACTTTCCATGCTTCTTTCATAGAAAAATCCTCACAAGCCAGATTTAATGAATCAACAAAAGGGTGTAGCTCTCCTTTACAAGCTTTAAATTCAAATAAAGCTTCAAATCCAACATCACTTGATATGGTATGTTGCAAATGTTGAAAAAACTTTAAAAACCAATGTTATGAAATTTTCTAATGATTACGATGCTCTTTTGGATAATAGCAAGGACTGAACAATTTTTCTACATTAAAAAGATGAAGGTCTGGAAATCTTTCATTTAAAGAGTATATGAGAGTCTCTATATAACCCTCTGTGAGTTGCTGACAACTCTCGTTCGTACCTTCAATACAAGGTTTCATAGATTGTTTCCTTGCTTCATTGCATTCAATATTGATGGCTCAGATAGAGATGTATCGTAATTCATGTATGTCTACCACTGTCACTTCATATTTAATATCAATGTATCCATTTTGAGAATCACTTAAAAATTTTGAAAGGTAAATTGTCTTCTGCAAATGTCTCTTTTCTCAAAAACCATCTAGATAATGTGCTTATAGTTATTTCAAGAGCCAACCCAATAGTTGTAATGTCTACATTTTCTTCTTGAAAAGTTATATTCAACTTGTCCAATTCCCCTAGCACATCAGGAAGCATATGTAAACAATATTGGATAGAATATATCTGTGCCTTATCATACCATGATAAGGTTTTTTTTTTTATTTTTCCAGAAAGTTAAAATTGTTGGCACAAGCTTCACAAGCCTTATAATAACTCCCCTCCCTGGATAATCATCTCACTGAATGCATTTGTAGAATATCAAGAACATCAATTTGCATGACTCTAAGCAAATCATTAAGTTCATTATTTCTCTTTAGGGAGTTTTGAACCCATGAATACACTTTGTTTGCAATTTTTTCAACATATAATAACTCAGGTATTTTCTTAGAAGTATCTACTGCTGTTGAGGGCTCATGATGAGCCACACAATGAACTGTAATAAGGTTTGGATTGTTCTTTTTCAAAAATGGAACAAGCCACATTTTCATGTCCAATCATCGTTGAAGCCCCAGCTATAGAAACAACTATCAAATCTTTATATTGAAGGCCTCTAACATTTATTAATTGATTAACAGTATCATATGTTGTTTTCCCTTTTCCATCCACTACATCATTGAGCTTTATAAACTGTGAGATAGGTGGCCCCAGACCCTTTGAGTCTAAATTTGTTGCATAAACAACAAGGTGTTGCTCTAAGGTTCAATCAATGCTTTCATGAACCATTAATGAGAAGAAAGTGTTTTCCATCATATTTTTTATGTGAATCTATTCAAGATGTTTTGATATGCAATATATAAAATCATTGCAGAATTACGATTTCTATATGAAGAGTACTCGTGAGACTTTGACATATATGGTGTTTTTGCATCCATTATAAATTTGCAAAGTTTCTCATACTTTCAAAGAGATAAATCTTCATGAGAGATGAAATATGATACTTCAATGTAGAAATCACTCTTTCCTTGTTGGCATCTTCAAGCTATCTAATATCATCTAGAATGGATTTCAACTTTCCCTCTAGAGAATTTATCCATCTTGCCTTCACATATTTATGCACCAATGGTTTTTCATGAGTAACAAGAACATCATGTTGTAATGTTGTGCAACCATTACCTAAACCCCATGGTCTATTCATTTTATACTTCTCACAATAACTACACTTCATAGCTATTTTATCATCAAACCTCACATAATTCAACCAAAGAAACTTATCTAACCATTCCATATGAAAGTTTCTTTTTGTTTGAACTTTCATTTTTGAATTATTAGCAACTTCTTCTTCAACTTCACTTGTTTTTTCATCTAGATCATGATCAGAAGAACTTCCAAAAATTTCATGTAATTGTTGTTCCACATCAGCATTATGGGGTTTCTTCACATGTTTCTAAATTGTTTTGAGTCTTGGAAGTTTTCCCTTTTGTCCATCCATACATTTCCCCAATTGCAGCTTGTAGTTTTCTCTTTTGAGACATTTGTAGATTTGTAATCACCTATATAAAAAATATATATGAAAATTAAAGTTCATTAAATCGTACAAATTGGCCAAGTTAATACTTTCTAATAATGGATATTTATTTATTACCTAAAAAAACATAAACATTGTTAAAACCATTACCCAAAAAACTATTTGTTAAAAAAATATTAAATGTTAAAATATAAGGTATTAAAAATTGCATTTAGGACAAAAGAAATTGTTAAAT
>APFE031467594.1:18166-93929 GCA_000404065.3 Pinus taeda
AACAGAAACAAATTTTTGGGGACGACTCTCCACCCAACTGTAGGCTCAACTACACATAATCTTTCTACAGTTGGCCACCCCCGAGCCCTCAATCAACGTACTACTACGATGGAATCCTTTGTCTCACAACACTTTTCTTCCAAGAGAATGGATGAATGAATGAATGAATCCTATCCTCCTCGTCATCCATTAAATAAACCAAAAAATGGAAAGGGATATGCATGCAAACATTCCATGTGTCAACATGCCAAATTTTATTTCTTTATTTTAAGTTTTACTTAATTTATTTTTCCTCTTAATTTAAATCTTTCTTATCCTATTCTTTTTTACTTTTGTTAACTTTACTCATTCTTACTATTTTTATAGTTTACTTTTATATATATTCATTTAGAACTCTAATTTATTATTTACTATTTTATTTTTTATTATTATTATATTATGTTCATTATTTAATTAAAATTTTTTACTGTTTATTATATTTTATTTATTGTTTTGGCTATTTATTTGCTATATTTAATTGTATTGTTTATATTTATTTACCTTATATTTTTAATATTATATTATATATTTTTTATTATTATTATTATGGGGCATATGTTGAATCATTTAACATTTTATTTTATTTAGTTATTTATTACTTCACGTTTTCCTTACACCTTTTGTTGAACTAGTATAACCAGCAGGCATCGAAAGTCTCCACAACACTCGGGAAATCCCAAGGAATCTCTATCATTTTTCCCAACTTTTGGAACTAGGCATAAGCCTCATCGGTCTATACCATAGCTGATGCATGAGCATCCATAGTTAGCCAACAATGTGATTGTATGTTCACATGTTGTGGCTAACAAGAGATGAATTGCATTGACCTGAGTGGTCAAATCAATTCTTAGTAGAGAGGGTTGGATCTCTCGAATTGATCTTTATTTCAATTATTGTAATAATTAAATCATTGTACTATTTTTAGAATAGGAGATAAGTTGTTAGGATAAGTGTGTATCAGAGCTTGAGAATAGGGATTTAATAGTTGAACTAATAAAAATAGATATTGAATTGTCAATGTTGTTAGGATATGATTTGATCCGTAAAATAAAGGAAAAAAATGTAATGACTGAGATGGAGTGGAACAGGAGAGTAGTAAGCGAGTGATTTTGTGAGAGATAGGGTTTGAGAGTGAAACATAGGTTAGAAAAATTTTTGTAATCGAGCTGAGAAGGCCAGGACTCTGTAATTTCTATTTTATTGAAATAGTTGATTAAGTGTGGTGTTGCATATTATTCCTGGTGTGAAATTCTCTCGAATCTGTGTATTGGCTTTCTGGACCCTAATCGGGTATTATTTTCCATTTATGTGTTTCATTAATAATTACATCCAAATAGCGTTAAGGGTTAATACCGATATTAGGCGCTAAATTTTATTAATTATATTTCTTGAAGGTTTTGTATTAAGCACATGAGTAGTATTCGGAAAGTAGTAAGTGGTATATCGCGTGGAAAGTAAATAGTAAATGGTATTTTTCTAAGTCGTGTGATTAACCTTAGCGGGCGACACGTAGCACGGGAAAACCACTTTTTTCGCGCACTCTCAATCTGATATCGGTCGTGCAATAATTCACGCGAGATTGCGTGATAACCGTTGGATCAGACGGGTCACATCGACAGCCGAGATCAGTTGGACTAGTTGGCAAGCGGATACGACGTGATATCCGTTGGATCTGAGGAAGCCTGATCAATGGTGGATATTGAAGCGCTCGGAGAGTAAGAAGTCAAAGTAGGACCGACAGTGATTGGTCAAGCAAGCGGGACCTCTGGAGGAAATACACGTACAAAATATGTTTAACGCATAGCTAATTGGTTTTTAAGTGAACCATTAGCCTAATCCTAGACTACCACATCTATTTTTCATCAACCTCCCACATCATTTGGTATCAAAGCCCAAGGACTAAGTCTGCTATAGTAAACATGCCACCTAGGAGAGGAGTTGGCATAGCTTGGGGGAGACCTGTAGTGAATGCAGTTCTACTGGAAGAAATTTGAAATCTTCGTACAAAGATGGAGAAAATGGAAACTGCTCAAAGGAGAGCACCTGATGAAGGAGATGCCAGCGTTGTAGAGGGATCTTCTGAGGAAGAAGAAAAGGATGAAAGTGAAGCTGCCAAAGTTCTCAAAATGTTGGCCAAAGGATGAAAGTGAAGATACCTTTGTATGACAGAAATCTCAATGTAGAAGAGTTGATGGACTGGATCAATTCATTGGACAAGTATTTTGACTATGAGGAGGTTGATGACAAGAAGAAGGTGAAATTTGCAGTTACCATATTGAAGGGTCATGCAGCTATTTGGTGGGATGAACTACAAACATCCAGAGAAAGAAAGGGGAAGCCCAAGATCAAGCAATGCAATAAAATGGTGAGTAGGTTGAAAGGTAAATTCATGCCAAAAGATTATCGGTTAAATCTTTTCAAACAGTTACAGAATTTGAGACAAAAGGGGACGACTGTCAAAGAATATACAGAAGAATTTTATAAGCTGAGCATTAGAGTAGGACATGCAGAGGATGATGTAGAAAAGGTAACCAGATACATCAATGGCTTGAGATATGACATACAGGCTGAAATCAGATTGCTGAGTCTGAAGACAATTGAAGATGCCTATCAAGCATCTTTGAAAGCAGAGGAGAAGATGTTGAGGAAACAAAATCAGAGGAACAGAGGGAGAAGTTCAGCAAGTGGTAGAGGAACTATCAGATCAAGATTTCAGCACCCTCAGGGTGAAGCAGGAGGTTCAAGTAGTAGACCACCATAGAGAGGAGACTTTAGTAGAGGAAGATTTACACCCAGAGGAAGAGGTCGAGGAAGAGAAATTTGGTGTTATACATGTGGAGAATGGGGACATGGGTCATGGGATTGTATTCATAATAAAGCAACAAATCAGCGAAATGTAAATGTGGCTCAGGCAAAGGACATTGCAAATAAGAAAGAATCACCCGAAGTAGGAGAATTCTTGTTATTAAAAAGGGTATTGCTTAAAGCAGAGAAAGAGACAGGAGAGCTAATTCAGAGAAAGAGTTTATTCAGGACTACATGTAAGTCCAAAGGAAAATGTTGTAAAGTGATAATTGACAATGGAAGTATTGATAACCTGGTTTCTACAGAAATGGTGGACAAGTTAGGATTAGTGAAAACAGTACACCCTACTCCTTACAAAGTATCATGGTTGCAAAAAGGATATAAGCTTATTGTGACAAAAAAATTCAAAGTAGAAATCTAGATTGGTACTTATAAGGATGTGGTATTATGTGATGTAGTGCCAATGGATGTATGCCATGTATTGTTGGGAAGACCTTGGCATTTTGACCAGAAAGTTATACATGATGGGAGAAGAAACACTTATACTTTAGAAAAGGATGGAAATAAGCATACACTGTTGCCATTGAAGAATGAATCAGACAAAGAAGCGCCTGGAAACAGTGTTATGCTGATAAGTGGGAAAGAATTGCTGCAAGAAGTCAAGAAGGATGAACAAATACATTTTGTTGTCATAAGGAGACCTAAGGTAATTTTGACTTTCACAAACTTAGATGATTTATTTGAAGAAATCAAAACTATGTTGAATGATTTTGCTGATATTATTGTGGATGATTTGCCAAATACATTACCACCAATTAGGAGTATTAGTAATCACATTGATCTAATACCTGGAGCAAGTTTGCCAAATAAAGCAGCATACAGGTTAACTCCTCAAGAAAATGCAGAAGTTGGGAGACAAGTGCAAGAACTAATGGATAAGGGATTAATAAAAGAGAGTCTTAGTCCATGTGTTGTACCAACAATACTTAGTCCAAAGAAAGGAGGTGAATGGCGCATGTGTACTGATTCCGTATCCATAAACAAGATTACTATCAGGTATAGATTTCCTTTACCACGCATGGATGATTTGATGGATTGTTTAAGTGGGTCAAAGTATTTTACTAAAATAGATCTGAAGAGTGGACACCATCAAATAAGGATTAGAGAAGGAGATGAACAGAAGACTGCATTTAAAACAAACAGTGGGTTGTATGAGTGGTTAGTGATGCCTTTTGGACTCACTAATGCACCCAGCACATTCATGAGATTGATGAATGAAGTCTTGAAGGAATATGCAGATAACTTTGTCATTGTTTATCTTGATGATATTTTAGTTTTCAGTCGAAGCAAAGAGGAACATCTAGAGCATATTAAGTCGGTTCCAAGAACTCTATAGAAAGAGAAGCTGCTGATAAATCTGAAGAAATGTAGTTTCATGAAGGAAGAATTAATATATTTGGGGTTTGTGGTTTCTAAAGAAGGTCTGAAAATGGATCCAGAGAAAGTACAAGCAATTTGGAACTGGCCTATTCCAAGAAACATATTTGAGGTAAGAAGCTTTCATGGTATTGAAAGTTTTTATGGAAAATTTATCAGAAGTTTTAGTCAGATTTGTCTACCAATTATTGAAACAATAAAAGAGACTAATCATCCATTCAAGTGGACAGAAGCAGTAGACTGAAATTTTAAGTTGTTGAAGAAGAAAATCACGAAAAAACTAGTTTTAGCTTTGCCTGATTTTAGAAAAGTTTTTCAAGTTGAAACTGATGCTAGTGGAGTTGCAATTGGAGCAGTTCTAAGTCAGGAACAGAGACCAATAGCATGCTTTAGTGAGAAAATAAATGAAGCTAAGAAGAAATATTCTTCTTATGATAAAGAATTTTATGCTATTGTGCAAGCATTAAAAAAATGGAGACAATATTTACTACCAAAGGAGTTTGTATCGTATTCTGACAATCATGCATTACAATTCATAAAAAACCAACCAAAATTGAAACAGAAGCATGCCAAGTGGGTAGAGTTTTTACAAAGTTTCACTTTTGTGATAAAACATACAACTGGTAAGTTGAACAAAGTTGATGATGCTCTAAGCAGGGTAAATTTCATTGTGCAAGAATTAAGAGTTGGTGTTGTAGGATTTAAAGAAATGGTTGATATGTATAAAGATGATGCAGAATTTAAAGATATTTATGCAATTGTACAAAATCCACCAATTGATAATAGAATTCAGTGCTTAGGTTATCTTATCCAAGGAGGTTTACTATTTAAAGGTAATAAAATGTGCATTCCCAATTGTTCTATGAGGGAAAACATAATCAAGGAAAAACACAGTGGAGGGTTATCTGGGCACTTTGGGCAAGACAAAACCTTTGCTCAGGTAAATGCTTTTTACTATTGGCCAAAGATGCAAACCGATGTTAAGAAATTTGTTGAGAAGTGCAGGATCTGTTAGCATACTAAGCGGAGAAACCAAAATACAAGATTGTACCAGCCATTACCAATACTAGATCGACCATGGGATGCAGTTAATATGGATTTTGTTTTGGGATTACCTAGAACTCAAAGAGGAAAAGATTCCATTTATGTTGTAGTAGATAGATTTTCTAAAATGGCACATTTCATTGCATGTAAAAAGACTAGTAGTGCAACACATATTTCTAATCTATTTTTTTTTCAAAAGTTATAAGGTTACATGGATTGCCTATAAGTATTGTGTCTAATAGGGATACAAAGTTTGTTGGGCATTTCTGGAGAACTCTTTGGAACAAGCTAGGTGCAAACCTTAGTTTCAGTTCAGCATATCACCCTCAAATAGATGGGAAGACCGAAGTGGTAAACAGAAGCTTGCGAAACATATTGAGAAGTTTAGTGTATCAAAATCCTAAGCAGCGGGATTTAGCACTTGCTCAAGCTGTGTTTGCTTATAATGGCACTCGAAACCGAAGTACTGGGATGAGTCCATTTCATATTGTTTTTGGAATAAATCCAATAGGTGTGTATGAGCTTAGAAATTTGGGAAAATAGGAGACAAGAAGTGCAAAGGCTGAAGAGTTTGCAAAGCAGATGCAAAGACTACAAGAAGATGTCAAAGACAGATTGCAGGAAAGTAGTGGAAAATACAAACAGAGAGCTAATATGAGGAGGAAAGAAAAAGAATTCCAAGTGGGGCATCTAGTGATGGTGTACTTGAGGAAAGAAAGATTTCTTGTTGGGACTTATAATAAACTAAAGATGAAAAAGATAGGGCCATGCAAAGTTGTGAGGAATTTTTCAACTAATGCTTATGAAATTGAGTTGCCAAAAGGGATTGGAATATCACCTATCTTCAATGTTGCAGATTTGTATCCATACAAGGAGACAGAGTCAGAGTTACAGAAGGAACCTACATAAGATGAAGTTTAGACTTTAAATTGGGAAGAACAAATGCCGAAGACGGTAAAGAAAGAGGTGGAAGCTATTTTGGAGAAAAGAGTATCCAAAAGAACCAGAGGACAAGATTATTTTCAGTATCTAGTCAAATGGAAGGGACAACCAATGGAGGATGCTAGTTGGTTAACAACAGTAGAATTATAGAAGTATGGAGTCAATCCTAACAATTTGACGAAAGATTCTTTTCTTCCTCGGGAGTCTAATACAGGAGCATCCGGACTTAGCCAACAATGTGATTGTATGTTCATATGTTGTGGCTAACAAGAGATGAATTTCAATGACTTGAGTGGTCAAATCAATTCATAGTAGAGAGGGTTGGATCTCTCGAATTGATCTTAATTCAATTATTGTAATAATTAAATCATTATATTATTTTTAGAATAGGAGATAAGTTGTTAGGATAGGTGTGTATCAGAGCTTGAGAATAGGGATTTGATAGTTGAGCTGATAAAAATAGAGATTGAGTTTTCAATGTTGTTAGGATAGGATTTGATCCATAAAAGAAAGGAAAAAATGTAATGATAGAGATGGAGTGGAATAGAAGAGTAGTAAGCGAGCGGTTGAGTGAGAGATAGGGTTTGAGAGTGAAACATAGGTTAGACAAATTGTTGTAATCGAGCCGAGAAGGCCAAGACTCTGTAATTTCTATCTTATTGGAATAATTGATTAAGTTGTGGCATTGTGTATTATTCCTGATGTGAAATTATCTCGAATCTGTGTATCGGCATTATGGACCCTAATCGGGTATTATTTTCCGCTTATGTGTTTCGTTGGTAATTACAGCCAAATAGCGTTAAGGGTTAATACAGATATTGGGCGCTAAATCTTATTAATTATATTTCTTAAAGGTTTTGTATTAAGCATGTGGGTAGTATTCGAAAAGCAGTAAGTGGTATATCGCGTGGAAAGCAAATGGTAAATGGTATTTTTCTAAGTCGCGCGATTAACCTTAGCAGGTGACACGTAGCATGGGAAAACCACTTTTTTCACGCGCTCTCAACCTAATATTGGTCGTGCAAGAATTCACGCAAGATTGCGTGATAACCGTTGGATCAGACAGGTCGCATCGACGATGGAGATCAGTCGGACTAGTTGGCAAGCAAATACGATGCGATATCCGTTGGATCTGAGGAACCAGATCAACGGTGGAGATTGAAGCGCTTGGGGAGTAAGAAGTCAAAGTAGGACCGACGATGATTGGTTAGGCAAGCGGGACCTTGGGAGGAAATACACATACAAAATATGTTTAACGCGTAGGTGATTGGTTTTTAAGTGAACCATTAGTCTAATCCTAGACTACCACATCTATTTTTCGTCAACCTACCACATCAATAGCCTATGGCTTGGCCCAAGGCTCAGCCAAGGCGTAGACCTCATCTACTCCAAGGCAGGCATTCGGTCCCAGTACTCAATGACTCTTGCATCTCGCAAGGCTGACCCACTCCCTCCACACTCACTAAGGTGCATAATCCCAAGCATCGAAGTCCTTACACCCCCACTAGACTTCGGCATCCCAATCGAATATCAAACATTTGGCCTACAATATCAGACACTTGGCCTCCTTAAGATGGTCTCATAGCCCCTCAAGAGTTCTCCATCAAGAGTTATACTAGACAAAGGAACCACTGGCATATGTAGTGTTGATTAAGTATGTCCCAAACCCGTATGGTTTTACATATTCTTCCTTACAAGTATGGGCTCCCATCAGATCATCAAATAAACCAGCCCTCTCAACCCATTTGTGGAGTTCCTGTCAGTCACCACATCTCAACATGCAACCAATGCATTAGTTATAATCATAGTATCATAAAAACAATCCACATGCTAAGTCTTGCACGCCATAACATTGTTGTTAATTACAACGTTTTGATGATAACAAACTGCATGTCATAAAATCTGCATGCAATTACCACATGCTTCACATCATGAAATACCATCATAAGTTATAACACCAACATTATCTACATCAAAGATATATCATGACATCTAATATTGTATCATCATAAGTATGAGAATCATACATATCAAATATAAACAATAATACACTATAGCATTCTTATCATGATTCGATGGAATATCAATTTCTTTTGCTTGTATAAAAAATGAATACCAAATATGAAATATAAATTATTCAACCGTCAATTAAAATATAAAGTATCTCATCAATACCATTAGTATCGTGTTTTTAATCAAAATACCTATTACTCTTCAATAATCAATTTACAAAATAAATTAATCATATAATTAACTCAACGTCACAAACATCTCACTATTCATTAAATCATTAATATTCATCTAACACAAAATTAATAAACACCAAATCCGTCCCTAATTAAAAATAAAAAAAAATATAATAATCGAATACTACTAATCATTAGAAATCTTCCATTTTTCTATATAAATCAGCAATAATATAATATAAATATAATATAATAATTAAAATATTAAAATACCTTAAAAATAATTTTCCATTAAAATTAATAAATACAATTTTCTCATAAATAACATTAAAAACATAATATTACAATATATATATATATAATATATTTTTAGCTTGAACCTTATACAAACAAATCTCTAATAACCATACAGTGACACTTTATGATATCTTTTTAATAACCCTTTACTCCGTTTTTAAAATGAATAAAGTGATATCCTTTTTTATCTCTCCCAACAAAATGTACCTTAAAGTCCTTTTGAACATACCAAAACAAGATTTAAGAAATAATTATCCTCGAATTACTTACGAATCTCACAAACGAAACTCTTTTGAATACGTGCCCACATGAGTGTAGTTGACTTATTTTGCGATAGGACCGATGCACCTCCTTTCCAACTTCAAACCTTCTAAACATGATTACGAATTTTCCTTTATTGATGAATTATTTTATAGTGTCCATATTCAAATATGTTGATGAATTATTTTATAAGGTATATATTCAATTATCTTTTATTTTATTATAGGTTTATAACAATGTTGTATAGTTAGTGTTCTCTGCCGTTTAGTTTAATTTACTTACTAATTGATTTTGTACTGCTATAATGTAATTACTTTTGGTTAAATGTAATTAGTCCAAATATTGGTCAAAAGTAATGTTGTTGTCATATTGCTTTTTTTCCAAAATGTTATATAACACTTACTTTTTTTCTTTTAATGTGTCACCTACACAGCCAATTGGTTCAAGAACTTTAGTGTTTTTCATGAGTGGCATTGGGAAAAATACAATGTAAATTTGATAATGTTAATTGTACCCCAGTACACACTTCTAGCGATGTTAATTTATATTGGCAATATCGTGTTTAATATTATTGAAACAACTTATGTGGCTTAGTTGGTTTGGAAAATATTTGAAATTTCAGCAGAAAAATTTGACAATTTTTTAAAATAATAATTTCAATATTTTAAAAAAAAATTGATAATGTTAATTGTACATTGGTACACACTTCTAGCCATGTTAATTTATATTGGCAATGTCATGTTTAATATTATTGAAACAACTACTTATGTGGCTTAGTTGGTTTGAAAAATATTTGAAATTTCAGCAGAAAATTTGGCATTTTTTTTTTAAATCGTAATTTCAATATTTTTAAAAAATTGATAATGTTAATTGTACGTCGGTACACACTTCTAGCCATGTTAATTTATATTGGCAATGTTGTGTTTAATATTATTGAAACAACGACTTATATGGCTTAGAAAAATTAGATTAAAAAATAATAATAATAATAATTAAAATTAAAATTTTCTCAAATATAAACATTAGTTAACGTCGTTTAATTATTTGGTGAATTTAGATTTAATGTCAACATCAATGCATTCTGAATGCGTTATTACCCTATTGCGGCAAGGAATATTAAGGGAGGATATGGAAGTTGTGTTTTTAATATTTCCTCGAGGCCATTATTCCATCTTCCTTCGTCTAGTTTGTAATTCCTTGTCTTTAGAATCTATGCAGTAAAAATCCAATGATTCTTATGTATGTCCTTGCTGAAATCTTGTAATCTATTGATCTTGTTTCTCCTTTGCAAGTGTGCAACCATCCCCATCCAATCAGTCCCAGGTGAATAACATAGGGACATGGGCCTAACTAGCACTAGTCAAGCTTAGAAATTGATAAGAATAACTATAATTAAAGTTTAAAAACTTTGTTATGAAAACATTACTAAGTGGAGGTATTAATTTTTTTTCTTTATCGCAACTCAGAAAACTTTGAAGTTAGCATCATGATGCCATGTTAAATTCAATAATAATTTCATTTACTTTATCTCTTCCACGTGATTTATTCTACCAGTGTGTAAACTTTTAGCCGTAGTCTAACAATTATGTTTTTTTGCCTAAAAGTTATGGAAATTTCGGTGATATTTTGAAAAAATCCGGCGAAGATTTTGTAAATCTAAGAAAGTTGTTAAACTTCATAATTTTAGGTGCCCTAGAAGTTTTTGATGGTGTTGAATCCATTTCCACTATCAAAAACAAGATTTAAAAACTGCCTCTACAAGATTTTTTGAAATTTTGTTGCCCGGATTCCGATCACTTTTGGTCGTACGAGCAATTCCTCCGCCTTTGTAGACTACTCCAAACTTTTATCCTTCAAAGAAAAGATATAAGAGAAAGTTTTGCAAATTCAATAAATAAATTATATACAACCGCATCCATGGACACATGTTAGAGTAACTGTCGATCGACAAATGCACAACATAATGAATATAAATATTTATTAGCCAGAGCTTCGTTATTTGTTAAACACCGCCAGTTCTAAACACCATCATATGATTTCATTCATTCTCACTTGAGATGGTGGCAACCAGTTGAATTTACGCAATAGAGAATTTAAATTATTTTATTAAAAACAAAATCTACCCAGAGCTGTGGTACACATGTAATAATGGATCTAGGGTAAACATGCAATAATGATGGTACCCGACAACGTACAAACAACGACCATATTATCATTACGAAATAAGACCCCAAACAATTAAACCAATCAAAACATAGAAAAATTAAATTTAAAATAAATAAAATAATTCTCAATTGTAAACATTAGATAACCTCGTTTAACTTTTTGGTGAATTTAGATTTAATGTCAACATCAATGCATTGTGAATGCGTTATTACCCTCCTGCGACCAAGAATAATAATATTTCGGATACATTGAGCTCCATGACAAATGTTCAGAGAGGACCCGAAAGTACAACAAACCCAACCATTTGAATGCATCACATCAAACAAAAACCCTCACAACAATCTATTATTTTTAGATTAGATGATGATTTGACAATAGAGCCCACCTCATCACCTTTAAATTTTTTAGTGACATAATCACGCCATGGCTATGGACGAACACCACTTGTATTAATCGGGAGTTAGGAGAATTAGTAAATGGTTACAACTGTTGGGCATGTGTTTATATTATGTTTAGCAATACCCCTATCACATCAAAGCACTACCCAGATTTCCCATCACTTGAATTTTATCATTAGCCTTTTGGAATCTGTTAATTTAAATGCGATCTCCATATCACAGAAACATGTGGAGAATCCATAGGCGGATTGATGGCGATATGCAATGGTACTATTTGACAAGCAGCATGCCCAGAAATTGAGATAAATTTGCATTCACTGATTGATTTCATCCCTTGTCATAATATCTGGAATTTTTGTGATAAAAAGTTGGTCTGAAGGGTTTACAGAATTGGGTCACAGGGGTGTGAAAAAAATGAAGTGCTTGGTGGCAATGGTGGCTACCAAGACTGGGAAAGCAACTAGAAATGAAGCAGCAGCTTGTGCACCAAGGTATTTATGAATATGATAAGATGAATTCTCTAATGTTCTAGTATATCATGGGATTTATGAATGTGGGTTATATATCTACTAGAGTTAGGGGCGTTCTCTAATGTTTTTCTTTCATTATGTGTGTATTTTTTTGGGTTGTAGGGGGCACTTCCTAGGTGTAGGTTCCTCTGATAATTACAGTAATGATGTGAAGCCTTTAAGCAAAGAAATGTTGGTGGATGAAAGTAAAGAAAACAACAAGGAGACATGGGGGGTTCCTCATCCGAGATCTGGTATTTTCCACCCAGAAGGGCAGCACAAAATGATCGATGCCATGCCTCCTGCATGTAACAACCCCGAAATTAAAACATGAAACTAATTATATCAATCATGTGATTTACAATCAACATACCTCTCTTCAACTAATTAGCATAGAATTTTTAAGAAATAGGAGCAAAAGCAACTTACCAGTAGTGATAACATTTCTTACTCGTAATTTTGAAGTTGAACGTTATTTAAATCCTGCTAACCGCAACAAAGTTTTGGGGACGACTCTCCACCCAACTGTAGGCTCAATTTCACAAAAAATTGCTACAACTGACCAACCCCGAGCCCTCAATCAATGTACTACTGCCAGGGAATCCTTTGTCTCACAGCACTTTTCTCCCAAGAGAATGGATGATGGAACCATTGAATGATCTCTCATCTTCCTCACTGCCTATTAAATAGAGCAAACATTGGAAGGGGAACCGCATCCACACATTCCATGTGTCAACATGCAACTTTTATTTCTTTATTTTAAGTTTAACTTAATTTAGTAATTCTCTTAATATAATTTTTTCTTATTTTATTCATTTTTACTTTTTGTTAACTTTACCTATTTTTACTATTTTTATAGTTTATTTTTATTTATATTTATTTAGAACTCTAGTATTGTTATTTACTATTTTATTTATTTATTATTATTACATTTCTTCATTTTTTATTATTTATTTACTATTATTATATTTTCTTTATTGTTTATCATTATTTTCTTATATTTTAATATTATATTATATTATTTATTAGTTTTATTTATTATTAGGGGACATTACATACTCCCCCTCTTTAAGGAACTTCGTCCCGAAGTTAAGTTGAATTATTTAACATTTTATTTATTTAGTTATTTATTACTTCATATTTGCCCTACACCCTCTATTGAACTAGTATAACCAACAAGCATCGAAAGTTTTGAAAACACCCAGGAAATCTCAAGGAATGTTTGTCCCTTTTCCCACTTTTGGAACCAGGCATAAGCCTCCTTGGTCTGTATCCTAGTCCAAGGTTGGTCGCAAGGCTCGCGCCTGACTCAGACCTCATCTGCCCCAAGGCAGGCATCCGGTACGGTACTCAATGACTCCGGGTATCTCAAAAGGCTGGCCCACTCCCTCCACAACTACTAAGGCGCACAATCCCAGGCATCAAATTCCTTACACCCCACCAGACTTCATCATCCCAATCCAATACTAGGCACCTAGCCTACAATATCAGGCACTTGGCCTCCTCAAGATTGTCCCATAGCCCCTCAAGAGCTATCCATCAAGAGCTATACAAGACAAATGAACCACTAGCATATGTACAAGACAAATGAACCACTAGCATATGTAGTGTTGAATGAGTATGTCCCTAGCCCATATGGTGTTACATATTCTCCCTCGCAAATATGGTCTCCCACGAGATCATCAAATAAACTGGCCCTCTCGGCCCATTTGTGGAGTTCCTGTCAGTCACCACATCTCAATATGCAACCATGCATTAGTTATAACATCATAGTATCATAGAAAATAATCTACATGCCAACTCTTGCATGTCATCATGATAACATAGCATCATTGTTAATCACCACATTATGAATCGTAAAGAACTACATGCTCATGCATGTCATAAAATTTACATGCAATCACCACAAGCTTCATGCCTTGAAATATCATCATAAATTATAACATCAAAAATACTCATGACATCACATAATAAATGGAACCACATGTCAATATAACCTCATAACATAACTCCATAAATATGATAATCATACATTAGAATATCTAAACTAGTTTACACATTTGACAAAATAAATCTAGAATATATGTCATTATTTGTTTCAATTTCATCAACTCATCATACTATTTTCCTTCATCCCTTCATCGCACCATTGGTCCCTTTTTGAGAAGTAACATCATCGTAATAAAGTTAAACACTAATTTTAAATGTGGATACGCAAATTGTTTCGCAATAAATTATATAATATCCAATTAATGAATTCCAAGCATTACCTTGAGTTGATGTTTGTGCATGTTGTTTTAAAAAAAAACAAACAAACAAACTTAATAGCCACATAAGTCTTAATTGATATTTATATTCATTTCCCCCACTACACCATACACTTACACACAATACATATACCATATATTTAAATGTTACATTTTCTCACCATACTAATATATTTATCTTTTACTCTTTTTATTTTAATGAAATAATTATCATTCTTTGAAAAATAATTATATTTATTTTTAAATATACATTTTTAATATTAAAACTAATTTCATGTAACTTATATAATATATAAAATTAATTATATTATTATTTCTCTTAATTAAAAAAATATAATTCAATTTTCTATAAAATACAGTAAAAAATTACATATACACAAAAAGAATGTAATTTCAGATGTACTCACATAACCAAAAATAAATAAATATTAACCCACCTTTCAAATATTAAATATATAATAACACCTTTTAAACATTAAATATATAATATACCTATGTAGATATTTCATTAATGAATTGATGCTTCTATTTAAATACATTTCACCTTATTATATTATATCATAACAAGGGCTGCAGAGCAGTGGTAGTCCTTGCCGCATATGCACTTCATAAAATAGATATGCATTTCTTCACATGTTTTCATAGAATAGATATCCATTTCTTAATAAAAATCATGGACGGGGTGGACTTCGAATGTGCTACCAGTGCAGCGGGGTGGGTGGGCAACGATTCAAACTACGATACACAATGAAATTCTCAAATCAACCGTTAAATACCCCCATTTCATTCGTTAGTACAGATAAAATTGAAGTATAGCTGGAAGTTGCCACGTATAAAATAGCCACATTTAAATACTCCACTGTGTCATTTGACAAAGTGGTGGCAATCTAGTGAGTGCTTTGAGCAAGTGGCGATGGAGGCATTGAAGAAGAAGGAAAATGACCGAACAAAAATATGGATCTAGTGAGTGCTTTGAGCAAGTGGCAATGGAGGCATCGAAGGAGAAGGAAAATGACCGAACAAAAATATGGTAGTTTTTTTTTACACATTCAAATATATCACTTAAAATTCAGAAACCTCAATGCGAGGAAAACTGTATAGGAGCTATTGATAAAGCACCTCGTCATTATTTTACAAATGCATATATATTCCATTACTTAATGACTAGGATTAGGCAAAATTACCAACATCTAAAATACAGGAAGAAATTAAATTGGCACAACAACCCATACAACATTATAATTAGGGACTAACCCACCATTAGATGCCCTAATCAATAAGATAGTCACCAAGCCTCTCCATAATCATATTACATTCGCATGGAGTCACCGGTTCTTCCTAAGGGCCAAAGATAAGGGCACAGGTTTTCTTCTTAATGACGATGCATGAAGATCCTTTCTTCGATCTGATGACAACTCCAAGTTCACTTTGGATGAAAATATACTTTGTTCCTCCAATATACAGGCCAGTTGGTGCAAGGGATCTAGGCTCAGCAAAATCATACACTATGGATGTCACTTCCTTAGGCTTGATCAATGGGAAGTTATCGCTTTGAGCCCAAACACTGACATCTTGCCCAATAATGGCCGTTGTGGTGAGCCGATTTTCCTAGGCGATCTCACACGTGAGATGGTCATCAACATAAGTCTGCCATTACATCTTCCCTTTTGCAAAAATTTAGCAAGATCCCACAAAGGCAAGCCCGACCAAATCTGAGACAATAGAAAATAAAATCAGGTTCAAAATTGCCCAGGAAAACTGATAACTTACAGCAAATTACAACGAGAAGCATATGAAGACAATTTAAACGGGTAGATTTACTGGAAAAATTGCAAAAATTTATATGATTTAGGTTTATAATAATTTGCACGACTGTTAAAAAGTATATAGAAGGTGCAATTTAAGTATATACCATAGAGTCATCAAAGTGCTTCACCACCACTATCGATTGATGGAGAACACAACTATCAATGATTATAGGGCATAGTAAGAAATGAGCAAACCTAACGCACCCACTTGTCCCATCCTCCAATCAACCTAGCATGCGGCCAACACTAATCTTAATTTATAGAAGACCAAGTGGCACATATTGTTATCACACTTGGATTTTATGGTTAATCGTCCATTATAAGCCACATAAGCAGAAAAATGGGTAGGTTTGACATACTCACTTTTGTCATGCTAGGAGAGCATAGTCTTGTGCAATCTACAATAATTTGAAACCATAAAATGCAGTTTATTCCATAACTAAGATAGTGCAATGACAATGAGATTTAGTTACGACCATGGAAGTCTCGGTTTAATGCAAACAACAAGCCTAAATGTAGCCAGTGTATGGTTATTACCATTGCACTTGGGATTTAACAGAGACAACAAACCCAAATCCAGTCACCTTTAGTTCCAACAGACGATGAATTCAAACATAAATCAGCAAATTTATGGTGTGTTTCATTTGTCGAGTTAACCCATGAACAAGCTCAATTGAATCCCATGGCAAAGGTCACAGGAGTAGAGACAGTAGGTCAATTGAATCGAGCTTGACAAGTGTAGATACAATTTTTGTATTGCATCTAATTGAATCGAGCTTGAGAGTGTAGATACAATTTTTTTTCACTAAATATTGTTAAGGAAAAGTCTGCTAATGTTGAGCTTGAGAGAGGCATTTAAAGTCTGCTAAAGTTGAGCTTCAGAGAGCCATTTTTTTACGGAAGCATCCGAGTAAGCAGTGATGGGAAAACTACAGAGGCAGAAGCCTAAAAGGCAGTTCACAAAGGCATAGAAGGAAGTTGATCATCCTTAGTAGCATCAGTGGTAGAGTTCCAGGACTCAAGGAAAAGTCGGCAGCTTCCTTCGCTTGGCCAGATTCACCATATTGATACCCAGCGGCTTAACTACTCTTCATGCAAGTAAGAGTAAACCAGTAGCAGGAGTTGAATTTAAAATCAGATGTAATTAGATGTTACTATTAATGCTATCTCATGGTGAATTCTCTACGCACCTTCACAAGGAGGGTGAAATCAACAACTTAGGCAAAGTGGCAGAAAACACATGTGTAACAGTGTAGCAACCCCTTCACCAAGAGGCTGAAATCTTCAACTCGGGAAAAATGCAAAAAATAACTGTGTAGTAGCGCAGCGGAAGACAAAGTTGCAAACCAACCGAGGCAGGGGGAAGGTAACTATAAAGGCTCAACCCTTTCTGATTCCTTCACCCATCTCAGTTATACAAAAAAATATAAAAGAAGAGAAGCATAACGGAAGACAAAAGCTACAGGCCATCCGAGGCAGGGGAAGGTAAATATCAAGGCTCAATCCTTTCTGATTCCTTTGCCCATCTCATTTATACAAAAAAATATAAAAGAAGAGAAGCCCTTTCTAATTCCTTCGCCAATCTCAATTATACAAAAAAATATAAAAGAGAAGCATCGCCTGCAAAATCTTACACTCTTTTTCGTGAACAATGAACAATGAACAATTTTTAATATTTTTTCTAAACAATGAACAATGAACAATTTTTAAATAAGTTACTTGAAGGGGAAAGTTGTGGAGGACATGCCACATAAATGAGAATTATATTGAAGTGTCAAGTTATGTGTATTGAAGTGTCAACCTGCTAGTTATTAAAGCTATTGAAGTGTCAACCTTCTAGATAAGAAGCCATCGATGTCGAAGTTTGGGGATGTATCAAAACTTTGGATATTAACTAGATATTAACTTTTCATTTTTATTAAAACTTCTTACATGTATTCTATTCTATTTTGAGCGGGTATGTATTGTTATTTCAAACTTCGGATATTGCTCTTTCCCTGTTTTTTTTCTACTTTAATTTTAACTTGCTCTAAACATTGTTTGGAAAAACTTAGGATAAATTAAGTTTCCCACGCTGAAATAACATCGACGCAAGTGATGCTAGAAATAAGAGGGTAAATTGAAAAGTTCGGTTAAAATTTTCTTGCAGTGAAAATGGAAGCCATAAACATTGGTTAAAGAGGAGTTAAGACGTAAAATTTACGATCAGTGCATGAATTAATAGCTCGTCAACGTTGGAGCGAACGTTATAGTCCTTGCGTTGCGGTAGGCAGGGATTAATAAGGCCATCAAACTCCAAACCATGTTAATTGGTAAAGCCTCCAATTCATTTTTTTAAGAAGCGTTAATGCCTACTCATGTCTATTAACATTTATAGCATGAGCTTTGCATGTCTACAAACAATTATAGCATGAGATTATTATTTTCAAAATGTTAGTTATAGATATGTATTCATGGTATTTAAGCATACAGGTTATATGTTCGTGTGATTAAGAAGATAGTTTTGAAATCTTTCCGGCTATTTTAGCACAGTTTCAAACATTGTTATCAATGTATGAATTAATCTATTTTTAATTATTAATTGGGAAATAAGAAAATAAAGTTCATTTCATTAAATGAAAGATTAAGTCTCTTCACTTACCATAGTCTTCAAATTATTGATAGGAAAATATGATTGGATGGATACTCCTTGGTTTTGAGTTTTGGTTTCCAATTTTAGTTATTTATAATGGTTTTTTAAAGCTATATTCAAAATAATTTTTGATTTAAAAACAAATCAAAGTTTAAAATAACAACCAAATAACTTTTAGTTTTTCTTTTTCCCATAAGGAAAAATCTTAATTTCATTATAAAGAGGAAATTACATTCTGTAGATGTTGGTGCATATGCAATGCATGATCGTAATCATGTATAAACAGAATTGTTGCCTTTGATCCATGCAAGGGGCAACAGAAATAAAACAAAACTAAGAGACATATAATAAGCAACCTATTAACATGTACAGTGACAGTATATACAATCAAAGAAGGCTTGTGTCTGATAAAAAAACATAACCAGTAACATATCATGAGTTACACATTAAGTTCCATAAAAGGCCTATGATAATATTGATAGAAGGCTTCTCCATTTTGTTCTCTGATCATCCAGAAGCTCGGCTCCCCGATTGCAGCCTCTTTGGATAAGTTATTGGCAGCTCCATTCTGCTCCCTGTAAATATGTGAGCAAGTAAATGTGTCAAAATATGAGATCAATCTCAAAATCTCATCCAACATGTGCAATAAGGTATATGTAGAACATCTAGTTTTCCTGTTCAGCCGATCACATATTATTTTAGAGTCCCCATAAAGTTGTAAATCTGTGCAATTTTTCTCCATGCGAATTGTATGAGATGTTTTGCGACAAGGGGCTCAGTTGAGTTGTTTGTGCATCTATGGAATCCAATCAGCATGTTGTATGAATGATGACGGGATAGGTGAATAATAGCCCCCCCTCCATAGCCTTTCTCTTGGGCTACACCGTCAAAAAAAGCCCAAGGTTTGTTGAAATTTATTTGTAGATGAGAGGGGTTGCGCCAATTACTGGGAGGAAGATCATCCGAGATAAGTGAGTAATCAACAATGACCTTAGTTGCCAGAACAGCCCAGTTGGGTGCTAAGTCTTGAAATATGATGTGATTACTAGCAATCCAAATTGTCTAGCAGATTAGCAGAGGAAGATTTTGAAGCTTGAGTGTTGAGGAAGTGTGATACCAGATTTGTCAGGCGGCAAGGATAGAGTTTCCAGCCCAGGTTGCAGTAGGAATAATGGGTTGTATGATAAGTTTCCATCGGTTACAAGTTGCTGAACATTCTAAAAAAAGGTGAGAAGTGGAATCATTTGCCTGCTTACAGAAGCGGCACCAATAGGGTCCATGTTGCGCTCACTTGAGAAGGGTCCACATTAAGAGTCTAGATCTGGGGGAGGCCTTGAGTTTCCAAAGATGTCTCCACTAGTCAACAAGTAACAGAGGCTTCCTTGGCACTGCCAAAGTCAAATAACCATCTTTAGGTGTATACCTGCCACTTTTTGTAAGTGCCAAATAATATCGTCATCCCCATCAAGTATACGGATGTGGGCATCCATGAGGGCTTGGGTGTACTCCTCCCATTGTATGTCCAAATAGGAGGAATGTTTAACTGTTGTGCAGATTTCCAGACTTGTTGAAGGAAAGTGGAATTTTCCAAGTCAGCAATTTGTGATATATAAGTGAAATTCTGTTGCTGGAGATACTGAATGAGATCCCAGGGTAGTTGATGCATGTCCCCACATCCCACCCAAGGATCAAGACCAATGCGAACAGTATGTCCTGTTCAAATTCTCTAGGTGATACCTTCCCTGATCAGGCTCAAAGCCTTAATTACAGCCTTCCAGATAATTGAGACACCTGAGGTACTTAGATGGGCTCTCCTAATCCAGTACATGATGTGTAAAGGAGTGATGTATTTGGCATATGTGACCTTCATCCATAGGCTATCTGTTAATACTAATTTCCAGCCAAGTTTTGTAGCAAGTGCTAATGAGAAATCCTCTAACTTTTTTAGGCCCCAACCTCCCCATTTTTTTGGTAGATTCAGGGCCTCCCACCTGAGCCAAGCAAAAATCCTTCCTTGTTTGTTCCCTTGCCAAAGAAACCTATAGTAGAGGGCTTGTATTCTATTGAGAATGCCAGTGGGTATCCAGGCCAAGGACATCCAATAAACTGGGGTGGCCTCTAGGACACTTTTGATAAGAGTCAATCTTCCAACCCGCAAAAGATATTTGAGGTACCATGTATTTAGTCTTTTCTCCAACTTGGAGATGAGCCAAGTCCATTAAGCAATTTTGTAACCTAGTGGCTTCAACTTGTACCCCAGATATTTTAAACCATTAGCTAAATGTAGCTGAGTGAAGTGGAAGCGCTGAAGTGCAAAAATTATCTCGTGCGGAGTACATTCAGCTGTTGTCAAGGTAGACTCGCTATCATTTATGATCATACCTGTTGCCACTTGGAAGAGGGTGAAATTTGCATTGATGATACTAATGTCCCCAATACTGCCATTGATAAAAACCAGGATGTCATCAACAAAAATAAGGTGTGTCAGGGTGCAACGTTCTGTTATCTTTATGCCTTTTAGTCTGCCCCTTTGATGCTCGTCTTTGATGAGATTGCTTAGACCTTCCATAACAAGCGAGAGGAGAAAAGGCGAGAGGGGACATCCCTATCTCAGCCCCCTTTCAGAGGTAAAGAAAGGAGATGCACTTCCATTCACCAAGACACTGAAAGGGATGTTAGTAATGCAGCTCATGATCCATTTAATGAGTAAGTAAGGGAAGCCTAAATGAGTTAACAACATTTTAATATAAAGCTAATTAACTCTGTCGAATGCTTTTGATAAATCGACCTTCATAATCATACCTTTTCCATGCCTTGAGTGTAATGTATGAATTACTTCCTGGGCAGTGCCAATAGCTTCATGGATCTGTCTATCTTGTAGGAAAGCAAATTGCTCCGACGAGATATGGTTAGAGAGAATAGGTCGCATCCTATTGGCAATAATCTTGGCTATTATCTTATATATCCAATTGTAGAGAGATATGGGGCGAAAGTCCTCAAAGGAGTCCGGGTTGTCTTTCTTTGGAATGAGTGCAAGGAAGGTAGAGGTGATAGAATTTTCAAGAAAGCCTCTTATTCTCGAATCCTCAACTATTCTGAGCAGATCTTCCCCAATGATGTCGAAGAAAGCCAAGTAGAATTCCACCGACCAACCATCTGGCCCGGGACCCTTATCCTTTTTGAACCACTTTAAGGTGTGTTCCAATTCCTCCAAAGTGACTACCTTTATTAATTCATCTCCTTCCACAGGATCCACATATCTAGGAAAGAGTTGTGCAGCCCTGATGATTTCTACAAGGTTTGTCTCCCTAAGGGCTTGGTATGCACCTTTGAAATGTGAGGAGGCAAGTTCAACAAGTTGTGGAAAAGTATTTAAAATCTGCCCCTAATCATTCTGTAGCTACCATATGGTGTTGATCACCTTTCTTCCATTGGCGTATTTATGGTAGAATTTGGTGTTTTCATCGCCTTCCAACATCCAGATGTCTCTGCTTCTCAAGTGCCAGATTTCCTCCTTTTCCTTAAGAATTTTAGCTCTCTCAGCATAATGAGAAACCATCCTATCCTTATGTTCTTTTGAGGTGTAGATGCCTCCTAGATTATTCTCAAAAGTAGCAATTTCAGATTCAATTCTACAGAGAGTTTGTTCCTCCTATTTTCTTTTGTTATGAGCCCAAAGTTTGGACATCTTCTTAAGGGTTGTAAAATTTTGTATAAATCTTCTGGTACTGTCTTCTCTTCTCCCAGGGGGGTTTTCTCTCTAGAAATCAAAAACAAATTTTTTATAAGATTCATCCTTGAGCCACACAGAGCAGAACTTAAGGGATTCTTTAGGTTTTGCTCGCCCCCTTCTATTTCCAAGTAAATGGGAAGGTGGTCAGATATTACACCAGTACCAACCCAGTGTCTGATTTGAAGCCCCAAGTCCAAAACCTTTTCTTTAACAAGGAAGCGGTTGAGTCTGCGGGCCAGACTATCTTCCCCAATCCTATTGTTCCTCCATGTTGCTTGGGGTTTTGCAGAGGGGATATCTATCAAATGGTGGGCATCCAGTTCAAATAAAAAATAATCCAAGAGAGAGTATCGTTGAGCCCTATGACCCCAGGATTCAACATGTCCAATGGAAAAATTAAGGTCTCCACCCAAGATCAGGTGGTCGGACAAAAATGAATCAGAGCTTAGGAGGTTCTGCCAAAATGCAGGTCTATTCTGGCACGGGCCATAGACATTTAAAATCTGAAATTGTATCCTCAGATCTACAGAACTGATGTCTGCTCCAAGATGACCCAGCCCAACCCAACAATTATGTAATTTAATGGTATGGGTGTTATAACCGAAAGCAATACCTCTCGACCTCCCATGCGCATCAAGTCCAATAGATATCCAACCAGGGATCATGTTTTGGAGAGACTGTGAAATGTCTAGAATAGGTCCCAGGGTTTCTTGCAGAAAGATAATATCAAGCGGAGCAATTTTTAACAGTCGACGAAGAGCTAGTTTCTTGTTCAGTCTAGCCAACCCTCTACAATCGTAGGAGAAAATCTTCATGGAGGGGGGGTAGGTTGGGATTCTCTTGCTCTAAGCGTCCCTGGGATGGTATATTGTACCCCCAAAGCAATCTCATCTTCAGTTGTGCCTTGGGCTTTAGAAAGGAAGGAGGGTCGACCCCTCTGAAGTTTTGGGGGAGGGGGAGGGTGGAGGATTTCAAGCCCAAAATGATCCTGGGCTTGTCTCTTAGATTTTGAGTGTGTCATGTATCTCCCAGGAGGGGGGACCTAGAGGGAAGGAGTAGTGGATGGGAGATGAGAGGGAGGATTCGAGGAGGGTGCAGGGGAAAAAATGGGGGTTGTTGAAATCAGGCAGGTGAGTGGAGTAGTATTAGGGGAGTTTGAACCAAAATCCTGATCCAGATGATCGATTGAAGGGTTTATTACATGAAGTTCAAAGAAAGAAGTAGATAAAAAACAGTCAATATGAGAAGTGCTGCAAGTGGGAATAGGGATGGTGGAAGGGTTCATTCCCGTCGAGGGCAAGCCCTCAGATGGTGATTATGGACGAGACGGAGGAGGCTGTTGTGTACGGTTGGGTGGTCACCCTCTCTTCTTTGGCTATGGAGGAGTTGTTGCCTCTTCTGCTAGATTCTTATGTTGTCTGGCTGAGATCTCAGATGCATCCGGGACCTGTTGGGTCAAGGGAGCCTGAATCCTAGCCTGTGCGTCATGATTAGTATGCTGATGGGAGGCCATATCCTGTTCTGTGGTCTGTTTTTTCTTTTTTTTTAGCAGAGGGTAGTCCTTAAAAAGATGCCCAACCTTATGGCAACGTTGGCATCGAAAAGGAATGCCCTCGTAGTCCAACAATTTTCATCTAGTGTGGTTCCTCTAGCAAATGTCAATAAACTCAAGAAAACCCTCAGAAAATTCCAAATGTACCAAAATCCTTGCATATGTTAATTTCCCCGAGGTCTGGTATGAATCGTCAAAAGTGAGGTAAGTACCAAGAGAATTTCCTATATGCTTGAAGACGTCCTCTGTCCAAAAGTGCAAGGGTAAACCAAGCAAGCGTACCCAAATCGGACCTGCATCCACCCTCTCCTGTGCTCGGTCAAAGAGGGGCATCCATCCTTGGAGGAGAACCAGGGAAAGATCTAGGTGCCAGACCATGGATAGCACCTAGTTGGTGTGCTCCAAATAGCTGAAGTGCAATGTGAACCATCCTTTGACAAGGGGTTGTACCTTTGGAATCTCCTTTAGGTTTTCTCCCCAAACCTCTGAGACCCATTGTTGCAGTTTGGCCACACTGTAATGTCTGCCTCGCACACGGTCGACCAAGACCTTCTCTGTTATGTCCATGGCGTCAAGTAAGTTTATGTCTTATGCAATATTGAGGGGCGTTGCACAGGCTCGAAGCTTTGGACCCCGATTCTTTCTTGAATGCCTAGAAAAGCCAGCGTCTGTCACCTCCTATGTCGAAGAAGGAAGTGAAGGTCCCGGTGGAGAAACCCTAGGGTTGTCAGACGCCTCCTACGGGATGGTAGCAAAAATACCGGAGATGGGTCCAATGCTTGTGAAATGCCCCCGAGAGGGAGCCGAGGAGGTCCGCAAAGTAGTATGAACCGAGCCTACAACTGTTGAGGCCTGGGAGAGATCAGGGGAAATGAAACTCGACACCGCCGAAAGAGGGTTCTGAGCATTTTCGGTTCCTAGGGTTTGGTCAACTGGTTTAAGCAGCGGGGCAATGAGTGTCAGGGAACATGGTGAGATAGTATGAGTAATGAGAACCGGGGGGGAGGCCGCTTCTTTAGGAAGGGTAATCGGCGAAATGTGTGGGCGAGTTATCGGAGGAAGGGCTTCAACCTTGTCAGTCAGATCAGACATGAAGGGGAAGAGATTGGCAACAGTGGTCTTGGTGGGTGTCCATGAGGGCACATCCTCCAAAGGGTCCAGGAAATCGCACAGGTCATCCATGATTGTTGGGGGAAGTTATGACAGCTGCCAGAAAAGGACAAAAAAACAATAGAAAACTGTGGTTAGTCACTGCGAAGACCTGTAAACCAGAGTGGGAGAGGGGACCCTAAAACAGCTTGAGGCAGTCAAGGCAGATAACCGGAGCAGGTAAACACAGGAGGGTGCTAGGGTTGATAGTTGGTTAAGGGGGCAGGTGCAGGCGAGCTTCCATGGAAATGTGCTGCCAGTGGTCATGGCATCGAAACCCAGGACCGCCCATCATCGAAACCCTCATTTTTTCATCAACAGAGGAAACTCTACTAGTTCCAAAATTAAATAATTATTATTATTAATCCAATAAAAAATATTGCAAAATGATGGTGTGTATCATAAAATGTACAATAACTTCTAATCAAATAACTTTTAGTTATTTATTACTAATTATAAATAATTAACTTAATATAACTTTCAATTTAAAAAAAAAAAATAATAAAACTTAAATTAAATTATTTTTTGATTGAAACTAGAACAAATAATATTATATATGATTTGGATATATATATTTCATTAATATTATCAAATTTTTCATTTTTTAATTAATTATCAAATATTATTTATAATTATTAGTAAATAAGAACATGAAATCCCAAAGGTCCAATAGACTATAAGCCTTTCTCTGATATCATATATAACAACCTCGAAATTAAAACATGCAACTAATTAGATCAATTATGTGATTTACAATCAACATACCTCTCTTCAACTAATTAGCATAGAATTTTTAAGAAATAGGAGCAAAAGCAACTTACCTATAGCGATAACATTCCTTACTTGTAATTTTGGAGTTGAACATTATTTGAATCATGCTAACCGCAACAAAGTTTCGGGGACGACTCTCCACCCAACTGTAGGCTCAATTGCACAAAAACTTGCTACAACTGGCCACCCCCGAGCCCTCAATCAACGTACTACTGTTAGGGAATCCTTTGTCTCACAACACTTATCTCCCAAGAGAATGGATGATGGAATCATGGAATGATCTCTCATCTTCCTCACCGTCTATTAAATAGAGCAAACATTGGAAGGGGAACCACATGCACAAATTCCATGTGTCAACATGCAACTTTTATTTCTTTATTTTAAGTTTAACTTAATTTAGTAATTCTCTTAATATAATTCTTTCTTATTTTATTCCTTTTTATTATTTGTTGACATTATTTATTTTTACTATTTTTATAGTTTATTTATATTTATATTTATTAGAACTCTAGAATTGGTTATTTACTATTTTTATTTATTATATTACATTTTCTTCATTATTTATTATTTATTTTTTATTATATATTTTCTTTATTATTTATTATTTATTTTCTTATATTTTTAATAATTATATTATATTTTTTATTAATTTTATTATTATTAGGGGACATTACACTGCAATAATGAATGGTATCCCCGTCACAGTACGAACGACGACCATATATCATTATGAAATAAGACCCCAAACATTTTAACGAATTAGAAGCAGAAAAATTAGATTTAAAAATATATAATAATAATAATAAATGTAAACATTAGATAAAGTCGTTTAATTTTTTGGTGAATTTAGATTTAATGTCAACATCAATGCATTGTAAATGCGTTATTACCCTGCTGCGACAGGGAATTGTTGAAAATAGCAACAAGAAATGCTAAAAATAGCACTACTATAAATAGCAGTTCAACCAGTGTTGAACATAGCAACAAGGAATGAAAAATGGAAGTGCTAAAAATAGCATTCTATAAATAGCATTTCGAGATACCTTCCTATTTTAGTCAATCCCTAAACTAAAATAGTGAAGTAAAATTCGAATTTGATCTTAGCAGTTGTTTGTAGAATAATTAATTAATTCATCTTGAGTTAATTAGTTAAGGAAAATCAAACATGAAGTCTATGTGGAGACATGCAACAGTTTCTCCATTAATTGAGGAATTTATCCATCAGTTAAAGAGATAAGGATGAGTTGTAATATTGAATTGTAATTAGTTGACTTAGTTAACTGAGTCAAGTCCAATTAGATTAATTCAAATAGTTTTTTGAATTAATGTAAGTTCAGTTAGTTAATGCTTGCATGCATGTAACTACTACACTTTAGATAAATGAGTATTCTCTCATAAATAACTCATGCATGTCAGTTCAAACAAAGACCCAGTTGAGATTAGATGGAGGGGCAGTGTACTATCAGTTGCTAGAATATTCCATTGTGAATATTCCTTGCATGCAGAAGGAATTCTTTCCTTGAGGATTTCGCAATTACTTCTTAAGGTTTAGTGAGTGTGATGAGGCCAATTCACACATGTGGCTTCACTGGACCCCAAGAAAAACTGCGCAAGGAAATAGGAGGCTTGGAGGGCTTGAGGAGGACATATATTATGTCTATTCAGTCTATGAGCTGTATTGTTTGATTGCAGAGAGAGCAGGATAGCTTGAGAGCTAAATATTTTTGTAACTTGAACAAGATTTCCACCTGTATGATAATACAGAGTTGGGGTTTTAGGCTGAGGCTTTCCCCGAGTTATTTCTTCTATGTTATGTGTGATTGATTTCTCATTCTCAGTTATATATGCTCTCTTGATCTTGCTCAATTCGATTAAGCTTCCGCAAAGTGTTGCAGAAGTAGATCTTGTATTGTGTTTTAGTATATTGCATAATCTATTGATCTACAGTGGGAATTTCTACAATGTGGAAGAAAAAAACTAAGTTATCCAAAAATAGTCGTAACTATAGAAAATCAACCATGAAAGACAAACTTTGAAACATAAGAATGTAGAAGAATGATACTATTCCACAATATCTCTCCAGGTATACACAATTTCGAGATGAGATTGGAGGGGTTGTTGTGAATGTTGCAAAAGATAACCTGGTGATCCTAACTCTTCTAGGCCTTGAAAAATCATGTCATAGCTACTAGGACTCTATGAATGGAAGGGAAACATTACCAAATTGGGGGAGGTTGTGGTTTGATTTGGTTCAAGAAGAGTTCACGAGAAATAAAAAATATGGGACATCATCCAAAGCTGAGGATGAAGATAATTTTTCCTTTGTTGGAAAGGGGAATAAGGGAAAAGGGAAGAAGGCCTAGAGAAAACATGAATCCATCTAAAATAATGGCAAGAAGAAGGACATGAGCAAGATAAAATGTTTCCACCGCCATGAATTCGAGCACAATGAAACAAAATGTATGTACAAGAAGTATACCAAGAAGCCTTTAGGACAAGTAGCAGGTGAATCAATACCTTCAAAATTCAAATTAGAATTCACCCTAATAGCATGCATGTCCAACAATGTTATGGGGAGTGTGTGGTTCCTTGATTCTAGTGCCTCGTTCCATATGACATGGTGCAAGGAGGTTTTCAGTAGCCTGGAGGAGAAGGATCTCTAGATGCATCTCAAAATCAGGGATGATGGGAGGTACAATGCTATAGGAATTGGTATTGTCACCATTGAGAGGGACAAAGTCTCTCCTCTTCACCTTAAAGATGTTATGTTTGTAATTGGGTTGAAGAAGAACATGATCTTTGTAGTGGTATTGAAGGATTGTGGCTATGAGCTTATTTTAGTGAAGGGAAAACCTTTCTGAGACACATAGCTACCAGGAAAGTGAAGTAGATTGGGTTTTGAGTGAAGAACCTATACAAATATGACGTGGGATATTGCACTGCATTGAGTACTAAGGTAGAAAAAGTGTACAGTTGAGATGTTGGAGAACTTTATCAAAGAAGGTTTGGTCATCTACACCGTGGTGTCTTGAAAACCATGTATAAAATTACCACCGGTCTCCCTAAAGGCTCCCTTGACTAGCAGGATGTCTACAAGGGTTCAACACTAGGGAAATATGTCAAATCCACATTCAATGGCTGAGATAGCAAACCAGATGCAATCTTGGAGTGAGTCCACTCTCATGTTCATGGACCCCTTTCTACAACCTCCACAATAAAACATAAGTACTATGTTATTTTTATTGATGATTTCTCTATAAAATGTTGGATATTCTTAGCATGGAAGGAGGATGAAGTTTTCTCAAAATTTTTTGAATTAAAGGAATTGGTTGAGAAGGAGACTGGGAAGAAGTTGAAGGCTCCCAAGAGTGATAATGGAGGTGAATTTTCTTCACTTGCCTTCAAGGATTTATGTGTGAAAGAAGGTATTCTGAAGGAATTGATAACACTCCATAACCCAAAGTAGAATAGGGTGGATGAAAGGAAGAAAATGTGCATAGTGGGATTAGAAAGGGCCATGTTGCATGATAAGGAGTTTCCATTGCATCTATGAGCAGAAGAATGCAACGCAACATCCTACTTGCATAATAAAAGTCCTCATAGAATACTTGGCACGATCATACAAGAAGAAGCATTCTCTGGGAGCAAGCTTGATGTGTCTCATTCTAGAAGTTTTGGAGCTTCAGTTTTATTGCCATGTCTCTAAGGATTTGAGGAAGAAACTTGAGCCTACAACAGAGTTAGGAGTTTTTGTAGGATTCATTAAAAATCCACACAATTAATGGGTGTATTTTCCTTCATTGAGGATGATAGTTGTGAGGAGAGACACTCGCTAGAATGATAGTTGAACATCCCACCAGAGAAGGAGATTCCAGATCCAAAGGAGGAGCCTTAGGATGAGATTCAAGAAGGTGTGGAGTAGCCACATGTAGCGGACCAGATAAGAGGTAGAGTGGGGACACCCACTCAACCATAATCTTCCATAGAGGGGTGAAAGAGAACCAGAGAAGCAGATAGATTGTTGCATAATGCGAGGGATAATGTGGGAGCACCTACATCATAGCGTAGGTAGAGGAGGTCACCTGATTGGTACAATGGGTACATGAATTTCATGATAGAACTCATTGAGATAATTCCTTCTTCATTTGAGGAAGTAGCTTCTCAACCTGTTTGGGTTGATGCGATGGTGGAAGAATATGAATCCATCATGAAGAACAATTTATGAGAGGTAGTTCTGAGACTAGAATAGAAATTAGCGGTTGGTTCAAGATGGATCTACAAAGTGAAGTGTGCATCTGATGGGACATTGAGAAGTACAAGGCTAGATTTGTGGACAAATTATTCTCTCAGATAGAGTGGGTCAACTATGAGGAAACACGTTCACACCAATTGCAATATATTCCTCAATCAGATCCATTCTAGCATTGGCTATGCATATGGGGTGGAAAAACCACCAGATGGATGTGAAGACCACCTTTCTCAACGTTGTTGTTGAGTAGGAAATTTACATAGAGCAGCCATAAGGATTTGAAACATATGATCGAGAGTCCCATGTGTGTAGGCTCAAGAGAGAATTTTATGGTCTCAAATAGGAGCCCCAAGCATGGCACACTCAAATAAACAATTATCTCAATGGATTGAGTTTCACCAAAAGTGAAATAGATGTGAACCTCTATTACATTGTGGTAGATTCTAAGTTTCTCATTCTTTTTTTATATCTTGATGATTTAATATTAACAGGTGATGAGCAACTGATCTACTCATGTAAAGAGAATCTTGCAAGGGAATTTGAGATGAAAGACATGGGCCTAATGCATTACTTCCTCGAGCTGGAAGTATGGCAAGGTGATGGTGAATTTTTTGTGTCTTCGGGGAAGTATGCCTATGAAATACTTTAGATATCTCACATGGATAATTTAAAGTCCATGGACACACCTCTAGCTACAAATTTGAAGAAGGATAATTCCACTTCAGGTGAAGAGGTTGATGCGACCATTTGCAGGAATCTTGTGGGGTTTTTGATGCATCTTGTGAAGACAAGACTTGACATGTGCTATGAATTAAACCAACTTAGTCAAGATATGGTGAGGCCTACTAAGCTGTATTTGAAGGAAGCAAAGCATGTGTTATGATACCTTAGAGGCACTACCGAGTATGGATTATGGTACAGGGGGATAGAGGGAGTGAAACTTCAAGTATTTACTGATGCAGATTGGGAAGGGAGTCCATCAGAAAGGAAAATTACTTCACGTGCTATCTTTAGTGTTGGGTTCATAGTTATTTCCTGGTATAGCAAGAAGTAGAGGTCTCTAGTACTCAGCTCAATAGAGGTTGAAAACATGGCTACAAGTCAAGCAGCATGTGAGGCCATGTAGATGAGGAAAATAATTGTGGGTATTTTTGGTCAAGGGATGGATCTGATAGTGATTTATTAAGATAATCATAGTTACATTAATCTCTTTGATAATTCAGTATTTCATGACAGGTCTAAGCACATTGATATGTAGTATCATCATTTGCGGGACTATGTGGAAAGGAGTATTATGTTGCTACAATGCATTCCAACTGAGGAGAAAGGAGTTGAAATCTTGAAAAAGTCATTGTCAAGGGGTAAATCTGAATTCCATAGTTGGAGGATATGGGTGGTGAAAAATCCCTTTCTTGCTAAGAGAGAGTGTTGAAAAAATCTAGCAAGAAAGGCTCAATTTGACTTTAGCCTTAGCCAAATTGAGTAAATCAAATTTCCACATTAGGAGGACAACTTGGAGGCAGTTTACTAGTGTGACATGGATCTTCTCACTCACTTATCTTAGTAAATTCAAGTTAAAGGGCTTGGATTTCTGTTATGCATGTGTGAATTGCTAAATTTTAGTAATCTAGTTAGTTATTTTCAGTTGTATTCAGTTAACTGACCTCTAACTATTGATAGAGTCAGTTGAAGGCTAGTTGTATAGTGGGACAACATTCTAACTCGGAGATTTGTCAGTTCACTAATCAATCAACCCAAAATAGCTAGTGCATGCAAATAATTTGAGTTCCTTAGCCGAAGTGGGGATGAAAAGGCAATGTAAAATTAGTTTTAAACTAGTTTGAATGTACAAGTTTTGCACGAGGTCAGGTAATCCATCCTTGGGAATTGTGCAATAAATTTGGAGGAAATTCTTATTTTTTACGGGCCAATTTCCTCAGGATTTGTGTAAGGAAATAGGAGGTTTAGTGATCAAATAATTGGCTAGGTTTTGGCTAGAGTTTTTCATTGAGTAGAGATAATAGTTATTCTTTTGTGGGTTGAGCTTAGAGTTGGAGCTAGCAATTGTAATAGTTTCTCTATTCAACTGATTAATGCAAAGAAGCTTGAGGTGTTTTTCCCAGTTGGTTTCCCCTAGAAATCACTTTGTATTTGTGGTTTTTCTTATTGTGTGTCTATCCATGTTGTTCTAAATTGTGGTTTTCATTCTGTGGATCAGTAGAATAGAATTGTGTCTCTTGTTTTGCAGTTTGGAATCTTGAGAAGTTGCAATTTCTATCAAAATTCTACAAATAGTGTAGGAAGAGTAAACTCCAAGAGGAATTTGGTGCAAGATAATGAAGAAGACACTCTCCTATATATAAAAAGGATGGCAGCCCTTCCTTATCATCAGGTACACTTTCATTATGTTTATTTATTTTGATATTATTATTCTTGCCCTTATTCAAGGATCAATGGGTACATCTAATGAATATGAGGACCAAGTCCTCTATATCAATATTAAGATTAATTTTTAGCCATCCCATGATTAGAGTGGCACTTAAAAGATGGACAAGAGCTCATACCTTGAAGGAAGTATCCCAGTCTCCCAAGTTGATGTCTATGATTGAAGAGGTTTCTTATTTAGAGGGAGTAGATTTTTAGGTTTAATGCAACAATTTGATTAGATGATGAGAACAACTTGTCCTTCATTCAAGGATAATTCTAGATGACAAGATGCAGCAGTGTTAAATGCCTCTGTAATTTTAAATTCATCAGTGGTAAGGAAAATTCTCTTAGAGGGACAGGATTGTAGATCTTCTTGCCAGATGCATTATTATCAAGATGTATGTGAAGTTGGCTTCCTCCATGATGTAGATATGGAAGAAGCACACTTAGAGATACCTCATGTCTTTTAAGGCACATGAGATGTGACTCATGATTATAAATTGAAAAAAATCTTGTATGGACTCAAGAAATTCCCTTGGACTTGGGCATGCTTGGATTGATGGTCATCTGAGGTCCACTCCAACCTTTTAAACGTTGGAGATATGTCCTTGATATTTGGTTTTGTATATGCTAAAAAATTATTTCTGAAATGATTGGATCATCTTAGTGTTCAGCCATAGAAAGAACCAAACTTTGAGCCCATATGATCAACTACTTCAGATTAGAAGTGTAACTGAGAGATGATGAGGACTTCCTTTTCAAGAGAAGTATATTCATAGAGATTTTTGGCACAATGATTTACACTTAAGTAGTTCATAGAGACTCCTCTTCTTATTCCTATTTAATGGATCCCATGATGAGGTGGTAGTCAAATGAATTATTTCTTTGCACCATGTACTCTAAGTTAGATGGGGCCTAGATGTATATATTGGGTTGTTGTTAAACATATGCTAAGATATATACACGAAACTATTAATCATGGATTGAGACACATTGTCAGAAACTTGATAAATACATTGATGTTGACTGAGACTGAGAAATATCTTAATAGGAAAAGCACATCTAGGTGCTTCTTGGGGTGTGCCACGATTTCCTAGATGAGCCAAAAACAAAATCCTATTGATTTGAGTTTGGATGAGGCAGAGAAAATTGTTTGAGAAATATCTTTGGAGAGTTGTTTGAACATGTGTCAAACATGACTGTGACATACTGCAATAATATGAGTGGGATATGAATTTCAAAGAATCATGTGTTTTATGGTCGATCTAAGCATATTGATATGATATCACTATATCTAGGATATGGTTCCAAAGGATTTGTGATGCTCTGACAATGATTTGTTGTGGAACTAAAGTGATGATGCTTCATTATATGAGCAGATAGCTGACATTCTTACCATGATTTTTCCGAAAGGGAATTTATAGGTCTTCAGATAATAGTTTGGACTAATAGATGTGACCCTATTGAGAAAGGATCACGGCTAATTGAGAACACTAAGCTATGCTATTCCCCCATAATTTGAACTCCCATGGTGAGAATGGAGTCAAAGAGCTCCTAGGGTTGAGGGAACTCATGGACAATAGGTGTGTATGATCCTTACCTCATGGTAAGTGTTTATCTCCCCTATTTTCAATGTAGGGTGTGTCCGATCCTTACCAGAAATGGTAAGTGTGTATCTCCCCCTACTATCAAGTCTGGGACATGACCGAGTATACCCCAATATGCTTCCTACCCACAAGACGGGCTTGTCAGGATTTCCACCCATCTTTCCAATGGGTGAGGAGACTTGGACATGCCTGATCCTTATCACTTGTGGTAAGTGTGTATCTCCCTAAGGTCCTTAAGAATTTATGATCCTTACCTCTCATGGTAAGTTTGTATCTCCCCCAAGAATGACCTTGACTGTAAGACAATGATTTATATAGCTGATAGATAGTGATCCATACAATAATGACACAATGAGACAAAAATCTATGAGACAATGAGATTGAGTCCTACCTGATAGTAAGATTATGACCTACGTGGAAAAGAGACAATGACCTATATATCAATGAAATAATGATAGATATGATACTGAGATAGTAATATGTGTGACAGTGAGATAATAATCTATGTAATAGTGACTTGGAGACTATAAAAGTGACTTTGATGTATTACTATGATAGTAACCTTATTTTAGTGAATGTGATAAATGACTAGATGTTTAATGAATGGCATGCTATGACAATACAATAGTCTATGACTACATATGACAATGACTTTGACATAACAATGACAATAACTTCATATGATAGTGACCTTGATATGGTAGTGACACTCTAATGTATGGAAGTGTATCTATGATGTATGACTTATCTCTATGATAGTGACTTGACAGAGAAAGATGTTGCTTGGAGATCTACCTCCCTATACTTGTTTGTTTCTTGGTTTGGCCTAGGAGGCCCAACATATTATATGTAGAAAGATGTATCTCATACTCAATGTACTTTGTATCTCATTTGAAAATTTGATTAATATCTAATAGAAGAAGAATTTGGTTGGGTTTTCCCCATTATGGGATTTTCCTTGGTCTTCGACCTAAATCATGGTGTCCCTATTCTGAATGCTTTTCTTCTATTATTCTTTATTATTCCACTACATTGTTGATGTTATTGTTCTCTCTACATAATTGCTAATGATGAAATGATTTTTTAGGTGAATTTTATGAAAATGTTGAAAATGTTTGAAAATGAAATTATCTACAATAGAGGAGAATCTAGCCCTGAAAATTAACATTGCTAGAATTGACCAATTTCTTGGCTTGATTGTCACTTACTAGTGAAATTTTAGACTTGTCCTTGTTCGCATTACTGGTGAAGATTTTCCTATCCTTTATGGGATGATATTGGTTGGATCTCCACGTGAACATTGCATCTTTCATGTACATAAAGGAACTCCTAAATGCCAATCCACATATCCAATATTGCTTCATCAATAAAAATTAGCATCGATAAAAAAATTGAATTTACGCTATTTTTTAGCCTTGATTTATCCATCCTTGTGTACCCACCCCAATGGATATGAGCTTGGATGATCTTGAACCTCCAATCCCAATTTTTTTATTAGCTCTATTGCAATGAGATTCTCTTATGATCCTGAGTCAAACAAAGCATTAAATTTTGTCATTTTGACCTATATATGTATATGGAAGAGTTTGATCATCTCCTTCTCTTCATACTACTAAAGGCTACTTAGATTCACCCCCTTCTACATTAATGTGTAAAAAATGTTCTCATCCATGTCTATGTTTCTTTCCACCTGATTACTCAAATATGTATCCATTGGATTTTTCTTCTTCTCATCCTTCTTCTAAATCTTCGGGTTGAATTTTGGATGTAGTTTTAAACACTTCTCTTGCATGTGACCATCAATGTGACAATGGTTGTTGGGATCTTTGCATTGGTGTGTTATCGTTGCTTTCTTTTTTTTCTTCCCCACTTTTTGTTTCTTCTTCCCTGCTATGGAATCTTCTAGGTGTTCCATATCCTTCAACCCACTTAATTTCCCTTTCTTCTAGCCTATTTTTTCTAGGTACAGTTCTTGTACAAAAGACTCATTCATTGTTCTAGGTTTGAACATAATCACTTTCTTCTACATTGACCCCCTAAACACTTGAGGAGTATGCTAGTTTCTTTGGCGAGGTACCTAGCATTTTTTTCATCTTCCTAAATTCTTTGGTGTACTTGTATACATACTCCCCTTATCTCTACTTGAAGTATTTCCACCATATCCACTAGTCCTACACACACCCAATTAGATAGAAATGGGAATTTATGAGAGTTTTTATGTCCTCCCACTTAGTTATTGGAGGATCCCTACCTAACATCAAGATTTTTATTTGGCTTTCCCATTAGGTCAAGGCATGGACCTCTATTTTCACGCAAGTGGAATAAATTTTCTATTCCTCCTCTATGTGGTGGACATTAAAATAATCCTCTAACCACTACAAACAATGATTTCATTCTAAAGTGTTAATATCACTTGATAAGGCTTGATGTCAAACTTTTCTTCCATATTAAACATGGGACAATGAAAGGTTCATGGAACTCGAATTGGGATGTATTTTTCCATTCTTTATTAGGCTCCTTCTTATATTCTTCCCAACACCTCAATTTTCCCTTTGATCTAGCCTCTGAGTTGGACCTGTGTATTCTTTGATTCCAAGCTTGTTTTCCATGGCCACCATAAGGAGGTTCATACTATGGTTGATATTCATAATATACTCTTCCATCCCTATGAGTCTGTAATCTATAAAATTTCAAGGGTTATTACAATTAGATTCGTCATCCATGGCTGAGGTTTTATGATTTTTTTTCTTAAACTAATCTAATCCCCTACAACTCCCCACAATATAACAAAAGAAACTTTCTTTGATACCAATATGAGCTTTAAATTGTCATGGATATTCTATTGGATAGTTTATCAAGAAATTCTAATTAAAATATACTGAATTATGAAATCTATACTATGAGGGTTAATTTTCCTTAGATTTTATGGATTTATTAGAATTACTATTTTTGGCTTATGCATGCAATAAATAAAATGTAGAAAATAGAGAGCATATAAAAAAATCAATCATAAACCACAATAGCACCAAGCCTATGTACTAGGAAACCCTTTCAGGAGAAACCCTAGTTGGAAGATAAGGCTACTTTTCTCTCTCTCTTTCATTGAATGAAATTGGTGCAAATACATAGGAGCGATAACTATGGCCCTTGGGTTATTTCAAAATACAAAACCTCTATGATATTCATGTTGGCTTAGGGGGTCGTGACCCAAGTTTAGAGTTAGCTGCAACAACCAAAAAAACCCTACACTACTGGCCCTTTTGGCAACAAACTGCATAACACAGGCTGCAGTCTCACCCGAAACAGTATGGGGGGGATGCAAGAACCAAGTTTCTGCATCCAAAGACTAGTGCGATGTCTTTCAGCGCCTTAGATTTTCCTTCACGTAGATCGATAAACTCTTAGTGCACATTGTTGCAACTCTATGAAAACAACATTTAGACCTTCACAAAGGTCTATGATTAGTACTTTTGGACCTCTAACAGTCAATTTTCCTACTTACGTGCATCAAAGAGCAGTCCTAAATTAGTGTTTGCGTATATTTACTTAAGTCATTAGTAAACATAAGAGAAATCACCAGAGTCTTCATGAAAGGATTAAACATGAATTGTGTACATTATTAAGGCTTATTCAAGTGAATTGCATAACATTCAATCAATATCTCATAAAACAAATCACTCCTCAGTAGTATATAACATTAATAGAGATAAACATAATACTCAGGAATTCTTCGGAAAATTGTCTTTATTGATCTTCAATTCAAGGTTATAGACTCAAACTGCAATACACACATAGGTGCAAGGGTCCACGCACTCAGATGTGAAGCCTTTCTTCCCCTATCTAAGCGCGGGAAGGAGAGCCTTCCTTCCCTAGCTCCTATCCTAGACTCTTCAATCAACCCAATTCTCTATCTTTTCTCAGTCTTATTCTCTTCTAAGCCTCCTTGTCCCTTCACTAAGACTCACTATTTATATACTTTTCATACAATACCATGGTCCACGGACCATGGGTGAATCTCAAAACTGAATCAGAACTTTACATAAACAAGGGGCTAAGCCCCTTTGACTCCTATTCACCTACACACTTTGCATCCATAAATTGCGGAGACGATACATTATTTACAAAATTGTTCCAAATTTTGCATTATCATAACCCCAAAATAACCCAGGGGACCCCATCCCAACAAGCCCCCAACACAAATATTGTGACTCGCCCTCAAGCCACTATGTTGGTGTCACGATATTACTTTGAAGAGCTCGTAGCTCCTCCTGGATTACTGCAACTTCAGCAGCATTCTATGTCATTTCCCGTTGAACCTCCTCGATCAACTTCTTAGTGGCTGGTCCTTCTAAGGCCAGCCTCATCATTTGTTGTGTTTGATATAGTCCCTTAAGCTTATCCTGAATGGTAGTCATGACTTGATAAGCCCCCTCTAACCAAGGTTGCAACCTGGCCTTTAGCAAGGCCTCCTTCTTTTATGTTTCTTCCACCTGTGCCAGTAGTTGCTTTCCTTCCTGTAACTTGGCAAGGCATTGTGCTGGTGCTAAGGTATGCACAGTTGCCCTGACCTCATCATATTGGCACTGCAACTCCCTTACCTTTGTGTTCAATGCATGAAGGTTCAGATCCTCCTACAAATTGGTAACTAGCTCCATAGCCTGGTTGAACAGTGTCTCACAATTAGTGACTATGGTATCCAAGGTAGCCATGCCTTCCTTTATCATGATTTTGCGCTAGCTCTGCAATATTAATGTTGCACTCAAAATTTACTCGTCCAACTTATGCTCTCGCCTCTCACACACCAGCGGCTAACTTTCTGATTTTGGCTTCTGGTTGTGCATCCTCTGGGATGTGAAGCTCAGGCACTCTCTTGCATGCTTCTGCTATGACTGATTCCATACATGAATTATGCACTTGGAGGGAATCCTTTTCCTTTAGGGCCTACGTCTTTTCAACAAACATGTGTTCATTTTTGACTTTTTACTCACTTATGAGGTTGAGGGTGCACTACTCCCTGGTTCTCAATTCATATTCCACCCCCTTATGTGGCACGTGGATGGTTTCGTTGGAGAGCACCACTATATTCAGTCCTATGTTCTTGATTGTACTAAGTATAATATGATTGTCAGCAGACTCTGCGCAAATGGACCCATCTGGGAATGGTATAATTCTGAGATCCAGGGTCCTTACTAGCTCTACTGCTTGGCTGGTCCGGGGTACTAGGCTCACTTGTTCCACGCTCGCTTGTCCAATGCCCACTTGTATTCTTCTTGTTTGGATCTACAGCTTGTGTAGATCCTTCTAGATTCTCCTCAGTGTCTGCGTGTATTGCTACAGAACTTTTGTTGTTGTATCCCTAACTTTATCGTCAATCTCATCAAGATATATTTATATCAACACCATGGGATTGACCTGTGTTTTATCATATTTTTTCTTTTTGTGCATTCCACCCTTCTGTTCCGTGGCATGTATTTTCAAAATAAACGGGGTGCTCTACCCCTCATCACCTTTGTCGCCTTTTCGTGAAAGCTCTTCCTCATCTATCTCTAGCAAAGGTGACTTATCACCTTTTTGTGGCTCGTGTTGTTCTTGTTCCACTTGCTCCTTAGCTATGCATTCCTACTCTATGCGAGATTTTCCTACGGCTTCCTTCTTTTTCTTCTCTGCTAGGGTACGCGCAACTTTCTTAGCTTCCCCTTTTCTTTTCTACGCAGTAGAACTTCCCACACCCATGCTTTTTCCAACATCTACTTCTGACGAGGTGTGCCACTCTATAGGCCATGATGCTACAACCTCCTGCACGTCTGTTTTTGACACCAAATAGGGAAACTGGTGTCATTTCTTCTCTAGATCCTTCCGCACGTGGATATAGACTTTGTGGAAGTCAGCCTTGAACAACATGTAGACTGACAGTTGCATGAACAAGGTTGGGAAAAACCTTAAAGGTTGATTGATTTCCATATGGAGATCCGTTTCTACAAGAACCCAAAATATCTTTGTCTTTGCAATCCACACACATCCTTTGTGGACCATAAGGAAGCGAATTGCACTGCCTCTGGAAATCCTTCACAGAGCACAAGAAATTGGCTATCCTCCGACAATCTCAATGCAACAAGAATAATCAACAGCAACAGCCAAGCATAGTGGAACGACTTGGTTTCTTCCTAGGCTTCTCACTAGTTCGCTAGGAACTCTTGACAAAGGTACCTTGCCCAATTAAATTGTATGCCTTTCACACACTACGCAGTAAGGGAAACCACTGGCACCGTAACTTCATTCGCACAGCATTTTCACATCACCTTCCATGCTAAAATCTAGGCAAAAAATTGAACTACTTGGTTTGTTATGGAGAGAATGGAATACCCTCATGACTTTCTGAGGAGGTCGTAATCCCTCTTCATCATCTCTACAACATATTTCTCCTCAGACGTCCCTCCAAACTCCTTAGTTGGGTTCACACCTTTGTAAGGTAGCCACGTGATTCTGTGAATTAGCATGTTCATGATGGGGATAGGTTGTTTGTGCCATAAACATCCATCGTGTACCAGTGTGAGGAGTTGGCGCACACATATCATATTAATGGGGGTGCAGTGATATTGTGGCACCCACAGCAGATTGAGCAACTCTAATTGCTCGACACCGTAGACCCATTCCTCCGTTTCCAACATTGTCACACTTGTTTCTTCATCATAGACCCTCCGCATATATTTTTCCATCACCAAATGGGGAAACTTAGTGTGATCTATGAGGTCCCAATCCTCCATTTTTAACAACGGGATCCTTGCAAGCCACGGGCCTTCGAAAGGAACCTTCTCAGGTAGCAAGGGAATGGATATTGTAAGCTTCTTGGTATCTAGGTCCTTTGTAACCTTTTCTTTACCCTTCCTCGGAAGGATATACATAGGGAGCCTTGTCATGGGTTCTGCTCCTTTAGCATCAATATCCTATGTTCCCTAGAATTATTCCACCTCTAGGTCTACTACTCTCTTTGGCTACTTATCTTTCTGCTACTTTGCCTATGTGTCGGTATCCTTCCTTGGGGATGTGCACACCAGCACCATCTTCTTTTGTTTTTATTTTGTGGATTGCTTTGACTTGGTAGGTTGGGTTTCTCTAGTATGGGTATGCTATAGCCTAGGAACCTAGGTGTCATAGGCACAGTAACCAGAGATTCCATACTTACAACTTTCAAGGTAGCTATGTCGAAGACAACATCGCCAGTACTAAAAATTTCAGTAGGACCTGGGGCAGACATTTGCTCAAGAATAATCGTTTGGTTTATCTCAGGAAATTCAAAAAACACAGGGCTCGCAACTAACTCTTCCCAAAATTCTCAACTCATTAGCAACAGATAGTGAAATTCACTAACAACTCTTGGAGCGTAAATTTTTCTTTGTTGGATCGACACAAGTACTTTATAGGGGGTTTTGAATTAAAATCCAATTGTTCCACCCAATTTTTGATAACAAATGTTGTTTTGGCAGCAGATCTTCAAATATTTTTTCCTTAATTACCGCCACCCCGCTCCACTTAATCATCTTTTGGCCATCAAGTCATGGATAGTAACTGCAATGGTCATTTTCCTGCTACGCTATGTAGTACCTTCCCTCATGGTGCATCTGCCTGAGCATAACTTCATGGGTTGCATCTATGTCATTCTCCACACAGCCTTCTCGCTACATCATCCTCAAAGCTAGGAAGTGTAGTTTATAGTCTCGCTCTCCCTTGCAATTGCTTGGAGCACTAAGACTATCCTAATGCCATATAGTCATTATGCAAGATCCCCTGTATACAATTTCAACCTGCTCCCATTCACTCTTCCTAGGAAGGGTTCCCCATTCACTCTTCCTAGGAAGGGTTCCCCATTCAGCTTCACAAGCTAAATTGTGCCTCCATTTGTAATTTCTTTGACAATATATGGCCTTAGACAATGCATCTAGAATTTACCCAGAAATTTAGTGAATTTACTATCATATAACAGGACAAGATCATTTACCTTGAATATGCGAAGCTTGATGTGGCAATCATGACATGATTTTTCACATTCCTTCTACACTTGTTGATGGAATGCTACCAAAAATTGATCTTCATCGAGCTCCACCAGTTGTGCGAGTTGTTCCTCCAAGGCCTTGTGATCTACCATACCCGTTAGAGCTACTATGCGTAGACTAGGCACACTGTATTCCATTAGCATTACAGCTTTGACCCCATATACTAATCTGAACGAAATTTGCCCTGTCATCATCTTACAAGTAGTCCTGTAAGCCCATAGTACTGCAGGGACACGCACATCCTAGTCATTCCACTACACATTATAGATCTTTGTCAACACGCTCTCTGAAATCTCGTTAAAGGCTTCAATAGTTCCATTTTCCTATGAGTGATATGGAGTAATCTTCTGATGAAAGATCTAGAATTCTTTAGTCAATGCACCGATCGTTTCATTTAGGAAGTACATGCCCATGTCACTCATCAATACTTTCGGGCAGCCAAATCTAGTTAAGACATACTCAAACAAGAATTTTTGATGTCGTATCCCCTATAAAATATTTAACGGTTGTGATTCCACCCATCCAGTTAGATATTCTGTCACGGCGATAATATAGCATGCACCTATTTTCTTTCAAGGGATTTGGATTGGCCCAACAAAATCAATCGCCCACTTCTCCAAGGGATGCAAAGATACTTGAGGATGTAGTAGTGGTAACTCATCTATTCATGATGGTCTACCAGTTCTTTGACATCCATCGCATGCCTTACAATACGCCTTGGAATCCTTGTGTAATGTTGGCCACCACAAACCTACGCGCAAAATCTTCTACGAAATTTCCTTTCCTGCATAATGGCCTCCAACAACTCCCCCATGAGCTTTAGCAAGAATGATATCCCACTCGAAGTTTGTCACATATCTTCGCAATATTTCATCAGCACCCATCTTATACAAATGTACCACAATAACTGAAAATCGGTCATGCGTACTACTAATTCCTTCTTCCAGTTTGTATATCCTTTTGAAGCCATCCCCATAGTCAATAATTGAATAATGTCTGCAAAATGGTCATCTGCTACACACACTGCAAAGAGATACACATTTGGCAACCCTTCCTCTAGATTATTAGGCTCCTCTCCTATTTCGATGCACGACAGATGGTTAGGTCCCGCATTTAACCTCCCTCGCCTCACAATGACTTCAAATTCATACTCCTAAAATAATAGCAATCATCTACAGATCTTCCCTCCCAACACAGTCCTGTTGACCAAGTATTTCAAGGCAAAATGATCTGTGTACATCTTGAAATGCCCTCCTAATAGATAATTCTATAATTTTTGAAGTGTGTACACCATGACCAATCCTTCGCACTCAGTGGTTGAATAATTTTTCTCAGCCTTCGATAACTTCCTACTTGCAAAGGCTATAGGATGGTCCCTTCCACCTTCACCAGCCTTCCTTAGCACTACACCCAATGCAATGCAAGAGGCATCCACATGTACATGAAACTCCTTTTTCCAACCAGGGAATATCAAGATCGGTGCAATGACCATCTTTTCTTTCAACACATATAAGTTGTACTGGAATTCTTCGTCCCAACAGAATGTTACATCCTTCTTTAGTAGTTTCTCCATGGGCACAATAATTTGAGCGTAAGCTTTGATAGATTTTCTATGGTATCCCTTATTTCCTAGCATCAAATGCAGCTACTTAACATTCCTAGGGGCCTCCAAATTCACAATTACTACAATTTTTGTAGGATCCACCATTAATCCTTGCTTGCACACAACATGAACCAGCAAGATCCCAAAAGGCACATAGAATATGCATTTTTCAAATTCAGTGCGATCTGGTATCTACAACATGTATCAAACATCAGGCGCAGACTTGCTACATGGTTCTTTACTAATCTAAACATCATCCAATCATCAAAGTATACTTCCCGAAACTTATGAATGAACTCTTTGAACGCTGCTATGACTACGCGAGAAAATATCGCAGGTGCACTTTTTAGTCCAAATGGCATCACAGTGTATTGAAAACAACCCCACTCTATTGCGAAGGTTGCTTTTCTCCTATCCTCAAGTGCAATCTTAATCTGATGATACCTAGAAAACCCATCAATAAAGGAACAGGCCTCCTGCCCTCCAACATTTTCTAACACTTCGTCTATAAATGGTGTTGGGAATGGGTCGTGAATGCATGCATCATTAAGCTTCCGTAGATCTACGCAAATCCTTATTTCACCTTTTTGTTTATTCTCTTGAACCACCATCCGGCCCACCCAATCAGGTTCTTCAACAGGCTCTGTGATTCCTGCCTACAACATCTTATCCAGCTCTTGCCAAACCTTTTTCTTGTATTTAGGATTAAGGCGATATGGCCTTTGTTTAATAGGCTTCACGTCCGGCTTTAGAGTGATCTTCATAATGCCCAAATTGCCAACTATGCCCTTCAAATCAGAAAACTTAGTGGGGAAGAGATCTTGGTATTTGCGGAGTAACTCAATGACTTTATCCATTGTAGCATCATCCCAATAATCTTTGATTTTTGCGAACTCCGGTTCTTCTACAGTGCCAATGTTTACTTTTTTTTCTTCAAAGGTGCGAATGATCAAGGTGGCTCCACACACATGTAGAAGTCTAGGAGGACTCAGGAAGGGTCAAAAATCAAAGTGTTTAGATTATGCTTGAGCCAAGTTCATGTTAAATATCTTGTTGTCTCATGGTGGTGTGAATGGTTCATCAATCTGAGTCTGGATGAGGAAGATAGAGGTAGTCAAAGTTTTGTTTGATTTTTACTGACTGGGCAAGATTAATGGAGACACAATTTAGAATTTGTCTGGTGGACGAAGTTCCGCCAACTCCAGCTGAATTTCAGGTGAAATTGTTGCCTCGATAAAATATCTCCTTCGGTCTAGATTTCAAATTTTCAAAAATGTCCCATATTGTTTTAATAACAAAAAACGATTAAAAAAAGGGGTGGGGGGGCACCAACCCTGCCACCCCAAACCTTATCAATAGTGTATTAATGTATGATGGGCCACTACCTCCGGCCCCTCCCCCCATACTTGGAACCTACAGAGTATTAGGTGGTGGGCCAGGCCTTGGGGTATGGACCCAACCACGACACATTAAAAAAAAATCATGCCATATGTTTAAGCGGAGGTCGGCTGGTACCGAAGCCATGTGGGCTGGCCCGCCACCATGCGATGGCCCCATGTTATGTACCATCCATTTAATGCTAATAAACCAAACAAAAACATGCCCAAATAAAACTTACATGGATTTTTGGGGAGGTAGGATTTGATCCCCCGACCTCCCCTTAACTAATTGCATTATTTACCATTACACCAAACTACTTTTTTTGTAAATCCACCAAAGAATTTATATAAACCTAATTTTCACAGTGCACCCAGGGCAGCATGGAGGAACTAGGAGTGGGCACAGATCGAGGCAAATTTTTAATTAATTTATTTGTAGGTGGAACCATGGCTGAGCGAAAGTTCCAAGAGGGTGAAATTTTTCCAGTGTCCAAATTGGACAAACTTTATGTCGATTTTACACCTCTCAGTGACACGAACGCGATGGCGTAGTCAGTTTCATGATCTGAGCAGCCGATTTGCAAAGGACACGAAGGAGGGAATCTTTGACGAATCTAGGGGGAATCTAAAAGATTCCTTAAGCCCCAGATTTCCACTTTCTCAGAATTCAGAAATTTGACAATCAATTTTTCACTATTCGACGTCACAAATCTGATTGTGTGTTAAAATTTTCCATTTTCTCATTTCATGTTTCGGCCACTTTTCTAAGTGGAGTGCAGGTGTCAGCATTCATGTGCGGGCAACCATTTCCATGGGATTCGATGCCATGCGATCGATGGTACAAACAACCTTCGCAGTTTGACATCCTCTTCTTCAGATGGCCCCTGGATGTGAGGTATATGCAGTATGTTCATGTACTTCTTTTACTATGCATTATGTTGTACAGATCCTTGTTTGATGTTTGATGTGGGATCTTGTTTCTTACTTGTTTCATGATTCTTGCTTGATGTGATGCGGAATCATCTCTGTGATGTACTTGTTGTCATGATTCACCATGTTTTTTTTGAGATCCCATTGTTGTATGTTGATGGGATACTCATGTGTCGCTATGCATGTTTGCATTGAGATCCCTTTTATGTCATGTTGGCAGGATGCACATGATCATCATGCATGAGTTTATGTCATACTGATAGGAGTCCTTTTGACTGAGAGTTCCTGTAGTGGAACATCTCTTGGCAACACTCCTACATGAGGTCATTTTCCTTGTATGATAGTGACAACACATCTTATGTACATCATCACTATTGATAGCACTTAATGCAGTGGCCTACACCATCTTGACACTAGGGCCTAGAAATGTAGTCCCTCCTGGACGAACTCTATTATCAACGACTTATGTTGTCATGTGTTGATGATTGTCATGCTCCTCTTCTTTACAACATGCAAATGTATTCATTTATGTTCTTTTAAAAATTAAATCTAACACATCATGAAAGTAACAAGTCTTGGAACAATCCTTTGTCACACCCAGACCTAGATCAACGAAGATGTCTGGGTTTTCTATTTGTGGGTCTTCGACTTCGCAATGCCCTTCAACCTTTGGAATATTAATGTTTCTTGGATATTCGTCTTCCACTTCAGTGGTTACATTATAGCATTCCAACGCATGGTGCAGCTAGGTGCTCCAGTCTAGTTGGATCTATTCCATAGGTTCCTTTGAAATTATGAAGATAACCGCTTTAATCTCTTGTAGTGCTTCATCGATTCTTGCAAAGTCATATTCAAAGCTGAAGGTCAATAAGAACCATTCCTTCAATACATTCCATTCCACGGTGCCATGGCAGAGCTCCGTTTCTAGATACCAATTCATAGAAATTGTATCCAAAGTATGGTAAAATATGTGTACCCACTCTGGCTGTGGTTTTTTCCCCATGCTTTAGCCCATTTCACTAGGTGATAGCCTAGATTGTCCCTTCCACTATATTTCTTAGTCATTCTGGTGTAATCTTGCCATCCAACAAAACTATCCTTATGCGTACCCCATCATCATGCAGGCGTAGCGCACAGTGCCAACTCTAATGCTTGGAAGTAGTGATCATCAGGAAATTCGTGCTCAAATTCATCCCAAAACAAATCTAAGTCAGTTAAACCATCATAATAGGGTAATTTCCTTACCTCTGATGAAACATAGTGCAATGACCTCATCATCATATTGCGTCGTAATGTAGACACTTCATGCAAGCGATTCTTCCAATGCTCTAACTCCTCATTGGAATCAGAGGTGTAGGAACTCTCTTAGTCCCAAGAAATCTGGGAATCTATCATTGGATTGATATAGTCTTGATCTCGAAAGGTTATCTTGTAAATCTGATCTAGTTCATCATTTCTTTCATCATAATAGCATACTGGTTCAGTATAGCATGCCCCTTCTGCAGGATCCAGTGGCACTATAACTCACGGCAAATTTCTTTAAAAGGAAATTGTCCTTTTCTTCAAATTAATGACCCCATTCATGTCAATAGCCCAGTCAATTCCCAATAGCGTGGGGTAAGGGTTACTATCATTAATGATTCCTATAACCTCGCGCTCACACTTTCTATATCAGCTGTTACTCCATATAATTGTCCCATGAAGATGATTTTCTGCTGGTTCATCATCCTAAGATGAATCGGAGACCACTGCAGTGCAGGTCTCCCCATCCTTTCCCATGTTTGTTTTGGTAATACGTTCACATCGGACCCCAGATCGAAAATGACCTGGTCCATCTCATAATCACCTATCTTTGCGGTGAGCCTCATCTCGTGCCTTGTTCATGCCTTATGTTTGCCAATTTCTCTTACCACCTGGTGTCCATTAGGGACTTTCTCTTTGTTAGCACATTTATTTATCAAATCCTACAGGCCTTCCAAAGCTTTGCTATTGTACAACAATTTTATGCAGGTCTCCAAAAATGTAGTCAGTACAGAGGGATCCTCCTCTATAGGCATGTTGATTTCTTACGTCTTTTCTTGGCTCCCTGAGGTGGAGGCCTCAACAAAGCTCTTCTTGGCTTCCATAAACATTTCCTTAGCATGATCCAGATCAAATCTGGCTTCTTTCTCTGGTTCTTTGCGAACACATCGTTCTTCTTCAAGCTATTTACCCTTATTACCTCCAGTCATCATTCCACTTCTTAGCACAATGTATACGCTTTGATCTTCTTCGCGGGGCTCAACCCTTATCATCTGTAGATTTTGCATAGGTTTTTGAGGCTGTGTTTTCTTCTCTTGCATTTTAGCTATTAGCACTCGACATTCTTCTAAAGTATGGTTAAACTGTATGAAATATTTACGTGACAAGTGTGTAGGGTTCTAACACTCATGCATGTAGTGCCATGGCTATCCATAGTTGTAGCAGATAATTTGATCATGACCTCTACCAAGTCCTCCTCCTCTACCCCATCCTCGACCATGATAACCTCTGCGTGCTCCTCCGACACCCTAATTTGGAGTCCAAGTTTCTTCTTGCATCCGGTATGTTGGTTTTCTCTCCATCATCAGCTCATATCTTCGACAGTGGCACTCATTGTGGCCCACATATTTCCAGAAGTTACAGAACAATTGTTGGGATGTCTGGATGAAATTTTGAAGTAAATGGCAATTGTCCATCGCATGTTGTCCACTAATTTGACAAATACCACACCATAGCATGGCCCCCACACTCGGCCCTATTAGGTCTTCTGGCTTCAAGGGAATTGGCCCCCCTCCTGTAATATAATTCACATACACTCGACGGTGGTTCTTATCGTGCCCATGGCTTTTGCACTTCAAACACCAGACTTCTACCTGCACTTATGGTTTAGTATCCTTATCTTTCTTCAAAATTTGTAACTCTAGGTGTAAGCTAGCTAATTGTAAGTGGAACTGTTGTACTCCCAAGTTCATATCCTGAATAGAATGCAGCCTCATTGCAATTTCCAAGGCTTCTGCCTATGTTTCTATCTTCTGTTGTGACAAAGAAATTCTCAAGTGGGGCAAGAGCGACGCTATAAACTATTCGCGATGCTGACTATCTATGATATGCATGTTAGCTTCTCTAATCTGACACTTCAACCTCTGATCAAATTCCCACGGCATCTCATCGACTTAAGCTTACTATAATATTTGTTTAGATATGCCTTAATCTCTCTTAGCGTTGCAAGAGGATTATTAGAAGAATACTTAATTTAGCAGGTTACCACGCGATCCTGCAAAGTGGTAACCAATTGTGCCCTATTTATATTGTCATCAGTAATATGTTGTGTTTTCCATACAGAGTTCGCAACAAACCAGAACTTATTTGCATCTTCACTTATTATTCCTTTGAAGATCGACATCGTCGACACGTTTTCCATGTTGAATGGTAGTGGTGGAGGTGGAGGTGTGGACGAAGGTGTATGCGGTGGGCGTGGTGGTGGAGGTGGAGTGGAAGGATGATTTTCTCAAGGAATCCCCTAAGTGATTAGTTGAACAGTGCTTCATGGCATAGTTTTCCCCGCCCCTTCGTTGTCACTTGGAGGAGGTCCAATCAATGGACTATACTCTGGTCCTAATCCTTCATGATTTCTAAAGAACTGTTTGCTTCGCGTAGCTCTGAACATCAAGGTAATGGCATCACCTGTTTTTCACATAACAAGATTTTAATCCAAGTATTCAATGATCTTAAATACTTACCTCGTATTCCTTTGAAAAATCAACACTCCGCTTCCCTATAGCTGTGTTGGCTTGTTGGTGCCTGACCTAGGTTTAGAGGTGATTTAGCCAAACAAATCCCAGTACTACTAACCCTTTCGGCAACATTCCACGGATCACGGACTAAGGTGTCACCCGAAGTAGTATGGAAGGGTGCTAGAACCAGGTTTCCACACCCTGGAGATGTCAAATGATTTCAAGTGGTCCGCAGTTTGACCCTACGCGCCCATCGCTACGCGCACTTACCCGTACCTTGCAACTTGAGATGCTACCTTCGCGCAACCCTACTCAGGGGCCAAATGTTGTTATTGCCCAAGTCCTTACTAGTATTCTATTGTCATTTGATTAACTTAGCCTACTTGCATACGTTAAGTTATACTTAGCAATATAAATCATTCATACAAGTGTGCACAATAAATAAACAATATAATTGCAATTTATATCAAACATGTAATAACCCAAGAATAGATACATGAAATTAAGATAAAATTTCTATTTATTATTCTCTTCTTCAGTTACAGACTCGACTCCACCCTGCACACTCAGTTGTAGGGGTCCGCACACTCAGCTGCAGACTACTAGGCCTCATCGCACTTAGTTGCAGAGCCTTCTCCTACACTACGCCTACGACCCAAGACACACTTTACACTTCTGACTCAATCCCTTAGACTTATACTTCCTTTGTTATCTTTTACACTTAGAGCCTCACTCTATTTTATACAATCCCATGGTCTGCGAACCATGGGTAGGCCGACATTACATTACAAGACTAAGGCGAACAACCCTATGACTCTAACATACTTCTGCGCCAGCAATTCTTGGGGCTTTACAACATCATTTGGTCAAAACATGGGCTTTAAGCCCCAAAACATGCCATGGGGGATTCCATGCCCAATAGGCCCCCAACAAAAACATTGTGACTCGCCCTCGGGTAACTCTGTCAGCATGGCAATCTTGGCACTAAGTTCATCTATCTATCCTCATACTATGCTGATGTCAGAAACGCACTAAGCCACTGCTTGTTGAATCTATTGCATCCTTTGTTCTGAGACCTCTCTGTCTGGGTCGCTTCTCTACATTAACTCGTGCATCCCCTGTATGTGCTCAAGATTTATTTCAATGTTGGTCGTGATAGTGAAAGCCTCGTCGATCCACAGATGAACACGCGCTTTGAGAACTACCTCCTTATTTCACACCGCATCCACCTGCTCCTTCATTTCCTTAGCTTGTTCAATCCTCGCAAGCCAATGAGTGAGGACTACCATCTACAAAGTTCCTCTGGAACTGTCATTTTGTTGCTGAAGTTCTCGCACCTCTGTCTTGAGGTGTTGGATGTTGGGGTCCTCCTACAAAGTTGTGAGGACCTTAAGTGCTTGCTCCAAGAAAGTGGTACAGTCTTGCACTGCACCTCCAATTTCTTCCAATATCGCTATGATAGTGCTAGCACGCTATTCTCGGACCTCCAGGAGAGTGGAAGGTTGCGCCTTTAACTTTAGTTCAGAGATTTGAAGATTCAGCTCCAGCTGAACCTTGGTCGTTTCTTCTCTAGCCTCGCGGACTTCGGTTTCCAACCTATGGAACTGCACCTCTACTGGTAGATCTACTGGAATGGCCAACTCCAAGATGCATTGGTAAGCATCGTCTACCACTTGCACCAACTGTTGGTTCTGCGACACCAATTCATCGCGCTACAAACTGAGTTGTTCCATGTTTATCTTCTTTTCACTGAGAACTTGGATCGTGCAGCTCTCCCTAGTGTGGAGTTCTATCGTTATCCCATCCTGTAGGAGATATCGTGTTTCATGTGGAAAGGAAACCAAATTAAGGCCAAGGCCTTTGATCATGTTAACGAAAAATCTCTTGGTCTCATTTGCTGCTACTAGGGCCCCTTCCGGTAACACTATTGTGTTTTCCACCCATGCGCCCAACATCTGTTCTGCTACCAAGGATCCTGCTGCACCTCTAACTCCTATAGTTGCACCCTGAGGACCGCCAACATAGTCTGGTGCTCCTACATAAAATGTTGAAGGGTCTCATTTATGACATCGTGAACCATCTCACCGATATCATGCAGATCACCTTCGATTAAGGTGATCGGGTCAATGGCCAACTTCGAGGCCTTGACCTTCTTTCTCGGTCCTGCTCTCTCTGTCGTGTGGGTGCTTCAGCTGTGTAGACACGGTCCCTGGGTCTAGGCTCCCTTCTGCTGTTTCTGCTTGCTCTACCCCTGCCCCTGTGAGGATATTGTTGGGTCCTCATCCACCTTCGATGTTGCTTCATTTGCTACCTGTGCTAATATTGCTGCTTCTGCAGCCTTTTTCTACTCAGTGGCTTTCTGTGTCGCTTCCCATGCTACCCCTTCCTTGGTTGTTGTTGTTTCCTTCTATCGTTTCTCAGCCAATTGTGTGACGCACAGCTTGGCATTATCATTCTTCTTCTGTACTACCTCCTTCTCAATTTCTACAAGATCTGGGGTGCACCATTTGGGAGGCCATGTTGTTAAACACACATGGGAGCAAGAACAATAGGAAAGATAAATCATGTGAGTTCATTTTTTATTAACAGGAGATATACATTTATAGTACATTGTTGTGACCATTGGGATTCACATCCCAAGGTCTCTTGGACTACTTAGTCTATTCAGCTTCCACACTAACCCATTTAGAATTAGGTGTCCAACATTCCCCCCCTTAATCCGAAGGGTTATGTATGAGTCCAAGAAGAGAGTTGTAATACAAAATGTGCAAAAATGCATGGCAGCACTAGGCTGAATGTGCTCTCTGAAATGTTGGTATAAAGGGCAGTGGTTTAAGGATGGCCACCAACACTGGAATGCTTAGTGCAGTTCCCAGAACTCTTCCAAAACTGGCAAGAAACTGAATTTTTCTGCTAGAGGAAGTGATCCTATTGTTTTAAAGAGGGAAACCTTCAACCATAAAAGGGAGGTCTCACCCCGCATAAAAGGTAAAACGTCAACCTGAAAAGGGAAGTCTCAACCTGTGATGGTTTAAGGATGACCAACAACTCTGGAATGCTTAATGCAATTCCTGGAACTCTTCCAAAACTGGCAAGAAGCGGGAGTCTTCTGCTAGAGGAAGTGTTCTCAATTTTGTTCCTGGAACTCTTCCAAAACTGGCAAGAAGTTGAAGTCTTCTGCTAGAGGAAGTGTCCCAGATTGCCAACTGAAGGCATCTTCAGGCATCTTTGTCTCTGGCTACAACTCTGAAACTGGTGTGGCAGGTTGTGGCTCAGGTTTGCTTGATGTGACTTTGAAGCTTGTAGATGACCATCATTTTCCCCCCTGTCAGATACAAGGTGAGATGATGGAGAAAACTCAGTTCCAAGACTTTTCAATACTGTGGAACAAGTTCTGACATGTGTTTGGAATATCTTCTTGGCAGTTGATGCCCATTGCCAAGAAGCAATCCATCCAAGATGAATCTTTGTTCTTGCAAGACGTTTGTTTCTTAAGCATCTATGTGAAGAATGACTGGTTTTATGACAGTGCTTACATGGATGAAGATCAAAACAGTGATCTTTCAAATTGCCAACTCGATCACAGTGTTGGCATTTCACACTCTGTTGTTGTTGTTGTTGCTGTGGAAGAGAGGTAGAGTCTGGAACAGCTGACGCTGAACTATCATGAGGAGCAGGTGAACTGTCATGAATGAATCCAACACTCTGAAACTGAATGGGTTTTGAGTAGTCTGGGATTTGAAAGGACAAGTCCTTGTCATAACCAAGACTGGTTATGTGCTTGTTGTGGACAAGTTGTTCCCAAGGTCTGATGATGGGCTTGGGAAGTGCAGACTGAGTTTCTGCATCTGCATGTACAGTTGCTACTTTATTTGAGTGAACTGTAACATTATTAACATGCTATTGATGAGTGGTTGTCTCAATGTTTTGAACAAAAACAGGTTCAGAATGATGTCTATTTTGATGTAGCTCTTCTTGCTGTAGTTGTGATTCAAGCTGCAAAAAATCGATCTTTTCTTGTGCATTTTGCAAATAAGTTTGAATATCAGTGAGAAAATCCTTGCTGATTTTGACTGTATTATCCATAGTAGAGAGTATTAGATTGTCCACTAATTCTAATATTGCACTAATTGGAGCCATTTTTAATCCTCAAAAAATAGTAAAACAATGAGGAAAAGATGGACACCAATTGCTCTTTTATACTTCAAATCAATCAGCTTGCAATAGATTCAGCACACAAAGAATGGTGATATCCAGAAAAGAGACTCCTCACTCAAAAATGAATTTTCTTCAATTCACCTGAGAATTTAACTTCCAACAAAGCTACAAGCAATTTAGGCCTCAAAAATATATTTTCCTGTACCATCCTTGAATCCAAGGGAAATTTTCCTGACAACACTTCAATAAAAATCTCTGATATGAACAACCTTTAAGAAAATACACCAATTCGACCTACAATACCATGAAACTTGCTGATTAGGAATCAAATCAATACATATCTTCCTATGATCTGTATGCCTTCTCTAGTGCTACCAAACCATTTCACTGTTCAAAAGATCATCGAACATAAATAAACAAATCAGCTCATTATAGTTACACTCAAACACTCATGTCCACACATTTTGAGATTATTTGATGAGAGTATTGGCATTGGCAGAACCCTAAGCGCGGACTCAAATTTTCGTACCTGTTTTAATATTCCTCCTGTCCCTGTACAATCCTGTTTGCGAGAAGAATACTATTGTTCCTGTGCCTGTTTTAATAATCTTGTTTGCGAGAAAGAATACTACTGCAGTAGAACAAAATAGTACTGCGGTGAAACAATCGTGTTCCTGTTTCTGAGAAAGAATAGTGAGCCTTTACATCCGAAAGCTAAGGAACTGTTGTATTTAAAGTTTGCAATATTCAATGGAAATTGCAAGGTTTGCAGTTTGGCTGTTACTGATGATTCTCTTGTCTAATCTTCCTGGACGCAGTTCGGCCAACAATTCCGACATCCAAATCATTAAAAATGATTCTGAATTCAATGTCTCGGCCAAAGATTCAGACATTGACATCATCCAAATGGATTTTCATAGTGTGTCAGGATTGAATGTCTCGAACTTTTGCGGGACCTCCTTTTAAAAAACCAACGAATATATACAATTTATAAAGAAACACACACCGCATTTTATACCATATGTTCCAAGGGAGCACATTTGACCCAACGCACTTAAACCACAACATTCAATTTTTATTTTTTTTTAATCAACGTGGTACGAGAATTCAACTCATACGTACCCTTGAACAACACAACATATTAGGAGTTATACATGGACTTCAAGGATCCATTCCAACACACTTCCTTCAACGTACAAAGGTGCTCGGTAGGCACAATGATGAACCAATGCACACTGATGAGCCAATGAACCAGCTGGACATTCACACATATTATAGGGGTAGAATTCCAATGAACCAGTGGTCATACACAGTAGCAGAGTCAGAATACAAGAATTGGGATCACATCCCAGTAGCCACACCTTCTCTTATGTTGTGCCACGCTTCAACTGAGCACCCTGATCATGCAGCCACACCTCAACGTAGCACCTCGGTTATGCAACAAAATCTATTCAACGCATGATTGAATCTATAACCACAACACATTCACGATTTCAACCAATGTTAAAATAATTCAACTCTGTGTTAAAATACCATTCAACGCATTCAACTCTGTGTTAAAATACCATTCAACGCATTCAATCATTCAAAACTGTATTAAAATACCATTCAACGCATTCAATGATTCAAAAACTCAAATGCATATACCACTATATACCAACGTGCTGTATACACCAAAGCCAACGCATACACCACTTCAATTCAACGCAAAGACGCACAACGTTAATATTATTCAACACGAACAAAGCGTGGAGAAAACATTTGCTTGGCTTTCATTAAAATGATTCGGCAGGCCAAGCCCGAAGACGTGCTCAACTTTAGTTCCGCTACAGAACTCCACCATCTATGATGAGTGTATCGTCCCATGCGATTTCAACCTCCTTACAGATGAGGACTTCCATTTAATGGTGAAGATAATGCCTCTGGGGACATCTTTCACCATGGTTACAGAATCGTGCCACAGCGGAGGCCTTGGGCTCAATACTGCGTTTCTTGAGAGAAGAAACTGGAGAAGCTGAGATGGAAGATCATAAAATCAAGAGCACTCTATTTAAGCTTTTCGGCAAGAAGGCTAGCTCCAAAGTTCAAAGGCTTGTTACCAATAACGACTCTTTCCTGGAGGAAATGGGACTACAACAACTTGAATTGCAGCTGGGGAAGCATCGTATACATGAGGACACGGGTATTCTATTTAGTGGATGTCATACTGATGAGACAACTGCCCATGCATGCTTTACAGAGGATCTCAGTAAAGCATTTGGAGCATTCAGTAACACTCTTCAAATAATTCTTGAAAAGCATGAGAAAACGATCAGGGAATTGGTTTTGGGTGCAAGAAAATGAATAATAGACCAAGAGGAGCGTTTTGTATGCAGAGAGAAGCGTTTTGTATGCAGGTGGAGTAGCTACAAGAGCAGCGTTCAAGCCAGTGGAAGCGTCAGAGCGTGAGGTATGTCAGAATTTTCTATTTGGGGAATTGTTTGCAGAGAATGTAGCTAAAATACGGCTGATAAAACATTCATGAAATGCAGAAGTGACTTGCACAGAAAAGCCATAAAATAAATGGCTCAAATTAATTATGCAGGGCAGCAATACACCTACTCTGATACCATGTTCAATACACATGGGAGCAAGAACAATAGGAAAGATAAATCATGTGAGTTCATTTTTTATTAACAGGAGATATACATTTATAGCACATTGTTGTGACCATTGGGATTCACATCCCAAGGTCTCTTGGACTACTTAGTCTATTCAGCTTCCACACTAACCCATTTAGGATTAGGTGTCCAACACATGTCTCCGAGAAAGTAAAAATTATGTCGTCAGTGGCTACAAAAGGTAGCTTTATCCACTGCTTTGCCAGATCCTTACTCACCCTAATAAAAATGTTGTGCTTATTAGCTTTAAATTCTGCAAAACTCTGTATACTATTGTACACCATGGGCGACAGGTGCGGCCTCCAATTAATCAACATCTAGATGCTCATCTCCATGAGCACCCAGAATATTTTGGTGTCACGTATCTGTTTCATGTCCTTTATGGCCTAGAGCGAATCGTACTTCGCAACCTCCGGTAATTCTCTATCAATGTTGGGGAACTGAATATCCTCCTACAATTCTCTTTCTATGAGCATTATGGATAACACGCGTAGTGGAAGGCTTTACCCTGCTCCTGGTCTTCACGGTAGTTCTTCAAAAATTCCTCGCAGAGGAATTCAGACTAGTTGAAATGGACCCCCTCCGCACACTGCTCAGCCAGTGCGACCACCGAAATCGGTACCTCATTGGCATAACACTTCCTCATATCCTTTCCGGCCTAGATTTGGGTTGCTACGCGTACCCCTTTTTCCTTGATGCTGGGGATGGTGTAGTCTCGTTTCTTCTTCTCCAGCTTGTATTTCATCTTCATGGCTTCTGCAAGGGCCAAATCATTGCCATTTCCTTTGGCTATGATCACGGGATCCTTTCCTTTGTAGGGGAGTTGCGAAATGCAGTGAATGAGATCTGTAATGATTGGAATAGGCTCCTCTAGCCATAGATACCCATCATGCACCAAGCAGAGCAGCTGCCTGATGATGAAAATGGTGATGGGCACGCAGTGGAATGGCGATACCCATAGTAAGTGTAGCAACCCAGCCTTTTCTACACCGCGCAACCACTTCCATAGCTCTAATGTTGTCACCACCCCCTCAGTGTTCTGCTTCATGAGCTTCCCGGTCTCTAGGTGAGGGAACTTCTCGCGGTCAGCGAGGTCACAATATTCAAACTTCATGGTTGGCACACCACCCAAGTACGTGCCTTCAAACACAATGTCATCTGGGAGGAGCGGGGTCTAGAGTGAACTCTTAGTTTCATCCAAGTCCTCCAACACTTTGGTGTTTCCTTTCTGTGGAGGGACATATGTGGGCAGTTTCGTTGCAGAGTGTGTAGGTTGAATATCCTCCTCCATATCTTCATCCTCTCCTACTATGATGGTCAGGGCCCACAAATCTTCTTCTTCCTCATCTGTGTCAATCATGATAGCTTTCCCTTTTCTACCATTGATAGCTTTCTGCATAGTGGGTTCCTCAGGGACACGTGTACGGGGACCATTGCTTGTTTATCTTTCTTGGGCCTCAGCATTCGTAGTGATTTGGGGATTTCTTCCACAACCTCGGCACCTACTGGAACATCCTCCACCATTCGGGTCTATGCAACCTCACCGACGGGTACCTCTTCAATTCCCAAATCATCCTTAGTTGTTGCCATCATATCTAAGTTGTATTTTGTCACTCTTGAGCTTAGTGGCTCAATTATTGCTCGGCTCTCAATGCTCAGTGCTCTACTCAATCGCTCAGTTCTCAAATGACCAAGTGTTGTTTACTGGCAACCCTTTGTGTTTTATAGCGCCTTTTGAATTTGAATTTGACCGTTCCCCCCAATTCTAATCCATTAATGCTTTATTGGCAGCAGAGTTTCCAAAATATTGCCCTTAAATTGCATCTTAAATGCTCACCACCCGCTCCATTTGGGCTCAATTCAAGCATCCCATCATGAATAGTGACTTCAACAGTCACTTTCTAGCCAATCCACACAGTAGTGTAGCCCTCCATGCGTGGTCGTGGACCCTGTGATGCTCTGCCTCTGCACACATCCCAATATCGTGCAGCTCCTCAGTAGAATAGCTTATAGTCTCGCGCTTCCTTTCAATTGCCTAGAGCACTAAGACTATCCTTCCCGCGGCTAGTCAGGTGGTCGCACCACCCATGTGGAGCTCCAACCCATCCTCCACCATGGTTCACAGGGAATCCCCACCTTCCATTGTTGTGGTCGGCATAGCGCACTCTACTATTTGCAATGTGCTACCCTAGTCACTACGTTTGGCGATATGCGGTCCAAGCCAAGGAAGTAGACTAACTAGTTCATGGCAATAGTTCTCCAACTTTTCAGTATGATCATATGCACCTTGCCTTACCATCCTCAGTTTTTTGACGAAAAATGCTTCCTTTATTTCATCTTCCAGCTTCTGGACCTTCGCGTCCATCAAAGAGATTTTCTTCCTTAATTGTACCCTTTCTTTCTCAAGTTCATAGAGTCTAATGTTTCCCCATCGGATTTCTTCCTTAAGTCTAATGTGTTATGTTTCTTGTAGCTGTCTGATTCCTACATTCCAGGCTTCGCAGACCATCATATCTATGGGTGTTGCTATGCATGGACTAGGCTTCATGTGCTCCATAAGTGTTATAGCCCTTGCTTCATACTTGAGCTTCGGAAGTACCTACGCGGTCAGGGTTTTTCACATGGTCCTATAACCCCATAGAACCACTGGTACACGCAGGTCCCAGTCATTGCGTCTCACATGGTGGACCGTGTTCATCACTTCGCACACCTTGTCAAAGGCTCCCCCGTGGATAATCTTTGGTGTGCTTGGTCTTATCATACTTCGTCATTTGTGCCCTCATCTTGCCCACTCCTACTTGTTGTTCTTGCTTCCTACCATGAGGACGGTGTGTGTTCATGCAAGTTGTGTACCATTCGGTTGTACCCATCTGGAGAGTTGGGTGCGCAGGTTGTTTCTTCCATCACACCCAGCTTCCCTCCATAGCTGAGGCTTTCCAAATCATATAAGCATGATATGAAATTAAGGTTTAACATCTTGTTTCACTTACAAGAACCTCTTACTCCAAAGCTTAACAATTATCTGATCTAGCTTATGTTGACAATTGTGGAATTAAGTACTTGAAACAGGTGTATGTCTTTGTTTGATTTTAACTGTTTAAGTGCTTTAAGTTGATTTTTTTCTTCTAATATTAGACACACATAACAGCCATATATTGCAGTAAATAAACATAAACACATAACAACAAATTTAATCTAGGATTTCACCCAAATATTGTGGTCTACGTCTCCTTGAGGTTCTATCAATTTGACTTGGCTCTTTGGGATTATGGCTTTAATTCTTTTACAAGTTCCACACTCAACTCCAATGTTTATTGACTGAACCAATGGGCTTAGAAAACCATCTATATCCCTATCATGGCTGTCATCATTTTGCAAACATATCTAAGATCCCTTAGACTTGATTCCTTCAATCGATGCACTGAGATTCACTGAGCTTCCCTGAGCTTCTTGATGGAACAAAATCCTCCATAATTCTTCAACTGTCTCTAAAACCTCTTCTACTATCTCCAACACATATCAGACATCAACAATAGATTGTTCATTTTCTCAAAATGAGCACTGCATCCCTGATCTAAGCCTTCCTCCATGGTTGGCATTAGGATGCCTCAAACTTCCTTGTAGTATCTTAGCCTTTAGAAGTCTTCAAATGCTTCTATAAACCCTTTCAATGGATTTAGAAGGATCATTACGATCAGGAATGACTGTTGGTTCGCTGAGAACGGATACTGGTAGCACCTACAAATGCCTCCAACCCTTGGTGGCCCTGAGCTCCAAAATATCCATGGATGAAAATCCCCTTGAAGATGGCTTCTTCAGCTTCTCTGGACTACTCCATTGGTTTCATAAGGCCTCAATTAGCCTAGCTAGCCTCTTGGTTCACTCTCTTAGGTTGAAAATCACTTTTGGAGTGCATTTATTCATTAACTCCTAATGATCCTCCACTAAAACTAGTAGACTGCACTTAACTGCAGTTAAATTTGGCAATTCCCCTAAATTTCTCCACTCCGCCAAACTAAAATATTGGAGCTGGGGTTACCGTTACCTCTAGCACACATGTGACCAGTATTACCACCTGCGGTTAGGGAGGAAGACTATTAATGTTGGCAGTTTTGATGGCAACAGTTAACATGCAGCCACATGTGACTGTGTTGCAACCAACGGTTAGGTTAACACTGGCAGTTACATAACCTAGAGGTTAGCGTTGGCAAACAGTGGCGTGTGATATTTATTATGGGATCACTGGTGGGTAAGACTGCTGGCATTCATAACCCCCAAACTGCCAACCGTTACACTTTAAATATAACAATTGACCATAGATTGTTAAGAACCAACAGTAGCAGAGGTCGTAGCACACTTGTTTAGCCAGTCGGAGCTCATGGGTTTGATCCCGCCAAAATTTTACAACACCATTCCAAGGCCATGTGGCGTCCTCCGAGCTTGCCACATGTTAGCTCCTGATTGGTCAGTCAAATAGGAATATTTTGGGAAATATTCCTTTTCTAATATTTTCCAAAAATCATTTATTCTTGGAAATTGCAGTTTACTGGACTTTTCCAAATGGGCATAACTTCATACGGTGTCATTTTTGTGAACCATTCATGGTGTTAGAATCAGGAAGATGAGATCTATCCGGTCATTTAGGTTCAACATTGTTTTGAACACTTCAAAATTTGAGCTATCATTAAAGTCCTAAATCAATATCTAATCACTCCTCCCCATTGGGAATCTTTTGGACCCCAAAAGAATGATATACTGATATGAACAGTAGATGAGAGTACAGTACCCTCTTCTTTCAACCTTCATACACTTTCTTGCATGGAGGGTGTCTTTAAACCAAAACTTGAAGATATTCGACACTTCCCTTCCTAGATGCGCTTGTCTCCTATTAAGAATTGTCTTCCTTGAACTCATTTAGAATTTAGAGAAGGTAGCTGAACATCACTTCCAAGCCACTTCCATGGCGACCTTCACTGCTGCAAATTTCCTTTAGCAGACGATGTCAAAATACAAGAAAACAACTTGATGACATAAATTCTTGCTCCATCAAAAGAAACAAATTTCACATCATGTGAATCATCAACATGTCTTTACATCTTGTGTACAAATGATCGACTAAATGCCAAGCCGACAAAAATCATGCCTTTTCAAACATTTGACCTTTCAAGTCAAGCATGTACAAAAAGAATTTTAATGATTCTTTTACAAAGTTGAAACACTTCATCATTATTTCCCTTTTACAATCTTGGAGACCAAATCAACTTTTCCAAGTCAACATGACATTACATGCATGTTTAAACAAAACAATATGATGGTCAATAGATTTCCATCAAGTCAATTACATATATGTTTAAATGCAAGGAAATCATTAACATCCCTGTGTTCATACATTCCATTCTTATGCATGTATTCAATTCTTCAACTTTCTCTTAAGTATAATCATAAGTACAAGATCGTCAATCACATGTACATGTACTTTCAAAGATGAAATGAATATAATTTTTCTGCAATAAAGTGAGTCTACATACTCAACTTTTCCATCCTACAACTTGCATTCCATTAGCAAAGAAATGCATCAAATCAATAGACATGCAACTTTAATTGGATAAGAACTCTAACCATTTCTTACCAATCCACACCAAAGGTGCATCCTTTAACTGCACATCGACATCGATATGTGGATCATCCTGACACACATCAATTATGGAAACTTCCTTTCCATTCTTACCATACTCTTTCTCCACTTTCTTCAAATTTCGTGGAAGCATTGTTGGATTCAAAGTCGAACACCTTTCAGCAATATGTCCTTTCTTATGACAATAAGTACAACACATGTTCATCTTTTTGATAGCATAATTTTCCTTGTCCAATGGAACTTTGGCTTCTTGCCTCCTTTCCTTCAAAAGTTTCCTGTATGTGGCCATTCTCTTCCAACATCTAGAAACACTATGGTTAACCAAACCACAAAAGGAACATGCAATTCTTTTCCAATGCTTATGTTGAAATTTATCATGCTTAACATAATCAAAAGAAGTGTGATTGAAATCAGATTTATACCTTTCTCTTTCACCTTTATTACCTTCATGAGGAGGTGAATCAAATGAAGAATTAGCTCCCTTTGGAACACCATCAATACCTTCAATGGTTTTAGAGCTTTCACAACTTTATCATTCAAGTGTATGCTTATGTACACCTTCTTCCTGCAAATGATATTTCAAACAATTGCATTCCCCAAGAATACGATCTTTGCAAACTTGAGGTAGGGAACCTAAAATGAAACTCCTTCTAGGAACTGTTTCAATTGCCTTCATGATTTCTTTGGAACTTTCTCCATAATATTGTCCATAGCCATGACCCAAATAATTAGACCTTTCCTCAACCATTATTGGCTCAACAATACCCTGTGCATGTTTTCCCAAACCTTTTCCTTCATAGCCCATTTTGGACATTAACTTGGACCCTATGCCTCTTATATGTTTTTCAAAAGAGCCAACATAAACATTCTTAGAGGAAATTGAAGACAAACTAGAATTGTTTAGCTCTTCTTCAAGCTGATACTTGACTAAGGCTTCTTTCGCAGTAAGGAGTTGTGTCTCCAACTCATGCATCTTTTCCAGATCCATATTTTCAATATGAAGTTGTCTCTCCATTTCCTGTAATTTTTTAGAAAGCAACTACTTCTCTTCCTTCATGGAAGTCAACTGCTCTCGAAGTTCAGTGCTCATTTCTCTCACCATATCCATCATGATGAAAAAATCTCGCTTCAAGTCTTTATCAAAGAATCTTGTGAAAGAGGAGGATTTTGAAAACTCACTTGTAGGAGTTATCATTATCAAAATGAACAAAATCACTTCAACAAAATTCACAAAGCTTTCAAAGAACTAATGACAAATTTCTAAACTAAATGGCAGTAGAATCAAATTCTTATTCAAGCAACCTTTTGCAGGCAAACCCTCTTATGCTTCAAGGATTTTCTTGAGGTCCTTTGGGTAAGGAGAATGCCTTCAGCCCTTCTTCCTTCTTGTCCTCTCCTAGACTTAGCTTATCAATAGCTTTCCATTCACCTTTGCAAACTCAAACAATAGTCAGTTTACGAACAATAAAACAATGGAATCCTTTGTACTATTTAAACACCTATCAAGTAAAACAAGCAAATAGATTTCCCTGTTGATAAAGCATCTTGCTCTAATACCACCTGATCTAAAATGAGGGTTTAACATCTTGTTCACTTACAAGAACCTCTCACTCCAAAGCTTAACAATTATTTGATCTAGCTTATGCTGACAGCTGTGGAATTAAGTACTTGAAACAAGTGTATGTCTTTGTTTGTTTATTAACTGTTTAATTTATTTAAGTTGATTTGTTTCTGCTAATATTAGACACACATAACAGTCATATAATGCAGCAAATAAACATCAACACATAACAACAAATTTAATCTAGGAATTCACCCGAATATCGTGGGCTACGTCTCCTTGAGCTTTTATCAATTTGACTTGGCTCTTCAGGACTATGGCTTCAATTCTTTTACAATTTTTGCACTCAACTCCAATAGTTATTGATTGAACCAATGTTCTTAGAAAACCATCTATATCCCTTTCATGGTTGTCATCATTCTACAAACAGATCTAAGATCCCTTGGACTTGATTCCTTCAATCAGTGCACTAAGCTTCCCTGAGCTTCTTGATGGCACAAACTCCATAATTCTTCAACTGTATCTGAAACCTCTTCTTCTATCTCTAGCACATATCATACATCAACAATAGACTGTTCATTTTCTCAAAATGAGCACTGCATCCCCGATCTAAGCCTTCCTCCATAGTTGGCACTGGGATGCCTCAAACTTCCCTATAGCATATCAACCTTTATAAGTCTTCAGATGCTTCTATAAACCCTTGCAATGGTTTCATAAGGCTCATTATAGTCAAGAATAAATGTTGGTTTGCTGAGAATAGATACTGGTAGCTCGTACAACTGCCTCCAACCCCGGGTGGCCCTGAGCTCCAAAATATCCCTGGATGAAAATCTCCTTGAATATGGCTTCTTCAGCTTCTCTGGACTACTCCATTGGCTTTAGAAGGCCTTAATTAGCTTAGCTAACCTCTTGGCTCACTCTCTTAGGTCAAAAATCACTTTTGGAGTGCACTTATTCATTAACTCCTAGTGATCCTCCAGTAAATCTAGCAGACTGCACTTAACTGCAGTTAAATTTGGAAATTCCCCTAAATTTCTTCGCTCCACCAAACTAAACCATCAGACCTGGTGGTTACCGTTACCTCTGGTGTGCATGTGACCAGTATTACCACTGGCAGTTAGGGAGGAAGACCATTAATGCTGGCGGTTTTGTTGGCAATGGTTAACATGCAGCAGCATGTGACTGCACTGCAACTGGTTGTCTGATTAATACTGGCAGTTACATAACCTGGAGGTTAGCATTGGCAAACGACGGCATGTGATATGTTTTATGTGACTGCTAGTGGGTAAGACCACTGGTAGTCCTAACCCCCAAACCACCAACCATTATATTTTAAATATAACCTTTGACCATAGATTGTTAAGAACCAATGGTAGTGGAGGTGCTAGCGTGCTTGTTTAGCCAACCAGAGGTCACAAGTTTGATCCCACCCAAATTTTACAACACCATTCCAAGACCACGTGGCGACCTCCAGGCTTGCCATGTGTCATCTCCTGATTGGTGAGTCAAACAATAATATTTTGGGGAATATTCCTTGGAATATTCTTTTTCTAATATTTTCCAAAAATCATTTATTCTTGGAACTTGCAGTTTACTGGACTTTTTCAAATGGCGATAACGTCTTCATATAGTGTCCGTTTGCTAACCATTTGCGGCACCGAGATTAGGAAGATGAGATCTATCCAGTTGTTTAGGTTCAACATTATTTTGAACACTTTGAAATTTGAGATATCATTAAAGTCCTGGATCAATATCTAATCAAAGCATCACCCTTCTGCATCCGCGCCAGCCCTCAAAATGTTGCTGGTGCGTACCCCAACACCTTGTAGGCATAGTGCACAGTGCCCATTTCAAAGCATTGAACCGATGTTGATCTGGCACATTACTTTCAAATTTGGTCAAGAAATCATCCACTTCGCTCAACCTGTCGTACATAGGCAGATCTCTTACCTCTGTTGTCACGTAGCACAATGATCTTACCATCATGTTGCAATTGAGCATGGTTACCTCATGTAATCAGTTCTGCCATTGTTCTATTTCTTCATCTGACTCTGATGTGCAGGAGCTTTTGTGCTCCCACAAAATCCTTCCATCCGTTGTTGGATTCACCCAGTCCTGTTCCCGAGTGGTTATCTTGTAGATACAATCTAGATCATCATTGCTTTCATCGTCGCATACTGGCTTTGTGTCGTGTGATCCTTTTGCAAGGTCTAAAGGTACCACTATGTGCAGTGACTTCTTCTAAAAAATCATCTTACGGTTCTTTAGATTTATCACTCCATTCATGTCAGTGGCCCAATCTATTCCTAGTAGCACATGATAGGGATTGGTGTCATTGACAATCTTTATCACTTCGAAATCTGTAAGCGCACTCGCACCTTCGATATTTACCGTTATTCCCTACAATCTTCCCATCGGTAGGATCTTTTGTTGGTTCACCATTCGCAAATGAATAGGAGACCATTGCAACGCGAGCCTGCCCATGCGCTCCCATGTCTGCTTTGGAAATACATTTATGTCCAATCCTAAATCTAGAATCGCTTAATCTATTTCATATTCCCCGATTTGCACAGTCAATCTCATCTCCCTTCCTATTCATGTTGTGTGCTTCCCAAGCTTCTGGACTATGCATGATTCTCCAGACCTAGCACACCTAGTGATGAGTTCTTGTAGTCCCTTTACAGCCTTGCTATCATGCAGCGACATCATGCATGTCTCCAGAAAGGTAGTAAGCATTGATGGGTCCATCTCTAATTCTAGTTTGTCTTTACTAGCTGAAGTGGAGGCCTCCATGAAGCTCTTCTTAGTTTCCATGAATGTCTCCTTCCCGTGCTCCAAATCAAACTCTGGTTCCTTTGTAGGAGCCTTGCGAACCCAAGCACTCTCTTCGAGTTGCTTACCCTTGTCATCTCCCATCATGATACCACTTCGGAGCATAATGTTTACATTCAAGTCCTCTTCGCATAGCTCACACCTCATCATTTGAAGGTTCTAAGTCGAGGGAAGCTGGAGCGTTCCTTTATCATGCAACATTGTTATCAGTGTAGGGCAGTCCTCCATCTCATGATCAAACTAGGTACAATATAAACACGATGCCCTTGTTGGATTTGTACAATCGTGGGCATAATGCCCTGGCCCTCTGCAATTGTAACAAATTAGCTATCTGCGACCCCTTCCTAGTCCCATTCCACCTCGACCTCGTCCGTGCCCCTGAAATCCAGTGCACGCCATCCTGAATTTTGATTGAGGACTCACATTTTCCTCTGAACTCTATAGGTAGGAGTCAGATCCATCATCAATTCATAACTTCTACAGGTACACTCATCATGGCCTACTGATCTGCAAAAATTACAAATTAACTACTGGGACGTCTGCATATACTTCTGTAATAGGTGGCAATTATCTGTAGCATGCTTCCCTCTTATCTGACAAATCGCACAACATAATGTAGGTGTCGCGCTCGGTCCTGCTTGTGCCTCTGGTCTCAATGGCATTGGCCGTCCTCCCACTAGGTAGTTTGCAACTGGAAAATGGTCCTTGTCATGCCCCTAGCCTTTGCATTTTATGCACCATACCTCCTCGTGCGCTTCTGGGCGAGTTGTCCTATCCTGTTTCAAACTCTGCAATTCTAGACACAAATTTTTTAGTTGCACGTCGATTTGTTGGACTCCCAGACTAGGATCTTGTATTAGGGTCTTGTGCAGTGTCATTGCAATCTCCAAAGCTTCATCCTGGGTGGATAAATTCTGTCGTGATAGCGTCGTCCTTAGATGTGGCGTTAGTGATGCTACAAACCATGCACGGTGTTGCCCATCTGTCAAGATCATGTTGGATTTATGAATCATACCCTTCAGTCTCTGATCCAGCTCCTAAGGGGTCTTACCTGGAAGCATCATGATTTACTTAAACTTGATAATCGACCGTGTCTCAAATTTTGGCCTGCTAAATTCCCTGTTCAGCGCGGCATGGATATCCGCGATCCCTGTGTTTGGGTTGTCATTGGAATGCTTAAAGTACCATGTCAGTGCACGATCCTGCATTGTGCTTATCATTGTTTCCTTATTTATGTTGTCATCTGTGATTCCTTGAGCTTCCCATACAACATTTACCACAAACCAAAATTGATCTGGATCTTCGTTCCCTACTCCTTTGAACACTAGCAATTTTATCGCGCTCTCCATATTGAAATGTGGTGGTGTGGGCGGAGATGGTGGTGAAGATGATAAAACTGGTGGTGGTGTAGGTGGAGGTGGTATGCACGGAATTTGATGCCTTATCAGACTGATCACACTTCTTGGTGAAACTTTTACGATATCTTTCTCACTTTCTCACCAGGGCGAAATCAAGGGGCTATTCTCTATCTCTATGCTACCTTCATTTCTATAGACCCTCCCACTTCATGTAGCCCAAAACATCAATTTATTCACATAACCCGCTTTTCACATAGTAACATTTAATCCAATTGTTCAAATATTTAACGTACTTACCTCGCGGTCCTTTCAGGAAGCACCATTCCACCTCGTTGTAGCTGACTGACGTATCTCCCATGCATTCGATGATAAACCCTCCTATAATTTGATCGAGCCAAAGGTCAACAACATGCGTGATCTTATCTTCCGATGCTTCTAGTCTGCGCACCAACTCTGGAGTCCACACAATCAGTTTGTTGAGCCTACACATTCCTTTACAGTCTTCTAGCTTTGCAATCCACTTGTACAACTCAAAGGGGAAGGATGCAAAGAAAATTTTGTGGATTTCCGTATATAAGTAGCACTCTAACCACTATTCCTTCGATACTCGTGAATTCCTGTTTTCCTACGCTGCGAACTCATGAATCTTTCTGTCCAACCACCCTTCAATTTATTTCTTTGTCAGATTCTAGTAACACGACATCAGACATCTCTTATGCAGATCTCAGTCTCGGCAACAGAACCATTTGTTGGCTTGTTGGGCCCTGACCTAGGTTTAGAGGTGATTTAGCCAAACAAATCCCGGTACTACTGGCCCTTTCGGCAACGGACCATGGAGTGCAGACTGAGGTCTCACTTGAAGTAGAATGGGAGGGTGCTAGAACCAGGTTTCCGCACCCTGGAGATTTCTGATGAGTTCAAGTAGTCCACGGTTCGACCCTACGTTCCTGTCGCTATGTGCACTTACCCATACCTCACAGCCTGAGATGTTATCTTCGCTCAGCCCTACTCTGGGACCGAACGTTGTTATTACCAAAGTCCTTACTATTATTCCATTATTAATTGATTAACTTAGCCTACTTGCATGTGTTAAGTTATACTTAGCAATTTAAATCATTCATACAAGTGCACGAAGTAAATAAACAATATAATTACAATTTATATCAAACATGTAATGACCCAAGAACATATACATGGAATTAAGATATAACTTCTCTTTATTATTCACTTCTTCATTTATAGACTCGACTTTGCCTTGCGCACTCAGCTGTAGGGGTCCACACACTCAGTTGTGAACTACTAGGCCTCTGCGCACTCATCTGTAGAGCCTTCTCCTACTCTATGACCCAAGACACACTTTAGACTTCCCACTCAATCCCTTAGACTTCTACTTACTTCGTTATCTTTGACACTTAGAGCCTCGCTCTATTCAAACAATCCCATGGTCTACGAACCATGGGTAGGTCGACATTACATTACAAGACTAGGGCAGACAACCCTATGACTCTAACATACTTTCGCACCAGCAATTTGCGGGGCTTTACAACATCATTCGGTCAAAACATGGGCTCTGAGACCCAAAACATGCCGTGGGGTATTCCATGACCAACAAGATAACTGAGGTATCAACTGCAAATTATGTAACAAATCCTCCCAGAATCTGATCAAGCCAATGATCGATAGCTTGCACGATCTCTTTTTTAGAAGCTTCTAATCGTCATACTAATTTTGGAGTCCACACTATAGGATTATTGAGCTTCCACCTTCCTTGACTGTGAGTCAACTTAGCTAACCACTCATACAGTTCAATGGGGAAAGTGTAGAAGAAGATCTCATGTATCTCTATATACAAATACATGTTCAAACACTTTTCCTTCGAAAGGCATGGATTCCTATTTTCTTGTGCCGTGAACTCATGAATCCTTTGATCCAACCACTCTTAAATTTATTTCTTGGTCAGATTCCAATGATGCGACATCACACATCTCTTTCAAGCAGATCTCCATCCTAGCAACGCAGCCATTTGTTGGCTTAGGGGGTCCTTACCTAGGTTCAAAGTTAGTTATGCCAACCAACAAAATCCTACACTAATATCCCTTCCAGCAAGAACCCACATAGCGCAGGTTGTAGTCTCACCCGAAGCAATATGGGGGGATGGAAGAACCAAGTTTCTGCATCCAGAGACTAGTGTGATGTCTTTCAGGGCCTTAGACCTGCCTTCATGCAGATCAATAAACTCTTAGGGAAAGTTGTTACAACTCTGTGAAAACATCATTTATACCTTCGCGAAGGTCTACGATTAGTCCTTGCGGACCTCTAATAGTTAATTTTCCTACTTGCACGTGCTAGAGAGCAGTCCTAAATTAGTGTTCACGCAGATTTACTTAAGTCATTAGTAAACATAAGAGAAATCACCAGAGTCTTCTCGAAACTATTAAACATGCATTATGTACATTATTAAGGCTTATTCGAGAGAATCACATAACATTAAATCAATATCTCATAAAACAAATAATTCATCATTAGTATATAACATTAACAGAGATAAACAGAATACTCAGGAATTCTTTGGAAAATTTTCTTTATTGATCTTCAATTCAAGGTTACAGACTAAAACTTCCTTGTGCACACAACTATAGGTGTCAATGCACTTAGTTTCATACTCCACCTAGGCCTCCGCACACTCAACTATAGAGCCTTTCTTCCCCTATATAAGTGCAGGAAGTAGATCCTTCTTTCCCTAGCTCCTATCCTAGACTCTTCAATCAACCCAATTATCTATATTTTCTCTATCCTCTTCTCTTCTATGTCTCCTTGTCCCTTCACTAAGACTCACTATTTATAGACTTTTCATACAATTCCATGGTCTACAGACCATGGGTGAATCTCAAAACCAACTCAAAACTTTACATAAAACAAGGGGCTAAGCCCCTTTGACTCCTATTCACCTACACGCTACACATCAATAAATCGTAGACACTTTACATTATTTACAAAATTGTTCCAAAATTTGGGTTATCTTAACCCCAAACTAACCCATGGGACCCCATCCCAACAATTCCCTCTCTCTATCCAATCTTAGCTACTATATTATACTACGGAACAAAATGCACTAGAATAGAATTGAATAAATTTTCCTTCTCGTGGCCTCATTATAACACAAACTCATAGCTAACTAGGGATTAAATTTGAGCCATTCAACCCTTAATATGTGTTATAACTTGACCCTTCTAGAGTATTATTCATAGTCCCATTTGGATAGCCCCATTTTAATGAGTAACGGGGGCTAATGTGGCATCCTCTTGAATTATGGTGCTCAAACATTATAGGTCAACTTCCCATAGGCAATAATTTTATGTCTAAACTCCAATTGAAATTATTCTTGCACAATTGGAAAGGCCTGTGAGTTCATAATAGAGGGTTGTGTATACTTAAGTGGACAACTTTTACCCCCAAGAAAAAAAAAAATTTAAGGCCTCAAAATGGCCCTGGAAGGTCTTTTAATCCAATTCTCCAAACTAGGTCTTCCCACTGAAACTACTCTTATAGGTTGATTTCTTTGGATTTTCCACCCTAAAGCATCAAGATGGATGATACACAATACAATGATCCAATCCATACCAAAAATAGAGTCGTATTAAGCTCTAAAAATGTTTATATTTTATTGTTCTTCAAACACCAATTGGTGTTATAAATTATCCCCTTTACTACCTATGAATTTTCTCAATTTATTGATAACCTTTGGCCTCAAACTGCACTCAATTTTAGATGGAATTAAATAGAATTGCTTCATTTCCACACTTTTTTTCAGTAGTTTCAAGGTGTAAGTATGCTTTAATTTGGAAATAAACTAAAAAAACATATTCTCTCATCCTCATGCATCGATGTGCCATTTGTTTGACACAAATCAAGCTCAAATTGAGAAATCCTTTTCCTCCAAATGACATTAAAAACGTGTTGTTCTTAACATGCAACTTTTCCTTAAAATGATTATAATTCAAAAATATAAATGTAACTCTAATTTATGGGATCATATTTTAACTTGTTATATGTCAAATGGGTATCTTTTAGATTGTAGAAATTTAGTACTTGATATACTCAATTTTACCTTTTATAGGTTTGGATTTCACCACCAATCATTCCCTCAAAATGTTTCCCCACACTTCCAATAAATATCATTGATGTTAGGTGGATTTTCCTCTCTATTTGTGATTTTCTAGGATATTTTTGGAATTATTTTTTCCTATAAATTCTCAAGGTTCGATCTATTTTTTATCGAGGTACCCTTTTCCACAATAATTCATTTTTCTATTTTCATTCACAACAAAAATACAAATTTAAAAAGTACAATAACTTGGGCCTTTGGCTATATTGGCCCTGCCTAAGTGATGGGATATAGAAACACATACTTTCTTTATCAAATGAGGACATGGTGTTGGTTTTCACAACCACTATAAAAACTTGGTCAATATTAGAGGAAGTCGGTGCTAGGGGAGGAGGTGCGGATAGTGGAAGAGGATGGTGTGGGAGTTTTGAAATAGGGAGTAACTAAGTTAAAACTCAAGCACATGGTGGAGGGAGGGTGATGGTTTGTGAATGGAATAGGCTATAAGGTGGAATGAAGAAGGATACAATATGGTTGGGAAGATGGGTAAAAAAATCTAGGGAAAAGAGCATAGGGCTTGGGAAATGAGAACTAGCGTGTGGTTCTAAGGGGGGCTTGGGGAGGGTGAAATGGGTTACACCTATTTCATAAAGTATATAAGGGAAGGGCTACGGCGTGGACTTAGGGATGGTTTGTGAAGAGAGAAATAGGAATATGAGAAGGAGTTATGGTCTATATATAAAAGGGATAGGGAAGGAGCTATGGAAGAGGGTGACAACTAGTGAAGTGTAATGATAAAAGGGAGGAAAGGTGTTAAGGGAAATGAGTTTTTTTACCATGGGTTTTGGTCCCCTCTTCTACATTTATAAAAATCTACATAGTAATAAAATATGTAGGAAAATCACATTTTCACTAGCAAACTAACAACACCATGAACTTGGGAAGAATAAAACCAAATTTTACTTATTAATGTCTTCAATTGAAACTAGAGGCCTATGATTATATATTTAAGTTCCAAAAATCCCTCTAACAACATCTTGAGAATGTATATAGCCTCACTCAATTATGGGAAAGGAAAAGGTGCAAGAGAAAGAGATAAAATCCCTTATGGTTTACATGCAAGCCTCCTTGCATGTCTTCTCCCATTGTGTTATGCATATATTTTTGTACCCATATTAGCTTCATGTGTGAGGGTGCATTGTGTTTGTGTGGGCATGAGACATGTGATGGGTTATTTTCAACCCATTTTGAACTTGGTCTCTCAACAAGTTTCCCTTAGGTCCATTGGATATCGAGGGGGAGCTAAGGCATTGGTGAGTATAAAATCAAAGGTTCAATACCTTTTATGTTCAAATATAAAATACTTGAGATTTGTTCTTATGTTACATTTATTGTCCTTCTTATGTGAATGTTTTCACTAGTTTAGGAAAACTTGCCTCAAACTTCTCTAGAGTGAATCAAAGCCATATTGTGTCAAAATAGACATTAAGCACATCATGGGAAAGCCTTTAACAAAGTGTTACTCAACCATCTATCCATAATTTTGATGACACTAGCATGCCTCACTTTTTGATTTGAAAACATACACTCGTAAATTTTCTATAATACTTGGAGCCCACAACTACCCCACCCAATGATATGAAAGAGAAACCAACAAAACCAAGACTATCAACCTAAAAATATGTTATGACCCACATTTTATAAACATGGAATATATATCATGTGAGTTACTAGGATCCAACACACGAAACCAGTTTAGATGATTGTGAAGGCCCTAAATGAGTCAAGTGGGCACATAAATGAGAAAACCATATATCACAAGAAATATCTTGATGCATACTACTTCTTGGATTTTGCAAAAGATTGTTCTCAGTGATAGCGAGTTAAGAATGGGCATATGATTACGTTAGTTTTTTATTCTATGTTTAATTATGGATAAAAGTTGAACCTAAAATTTGAAATAATGGAATTTTCCCATGGAGAGCCATAAACTGAAAGAAACATTGGAAAGATTAATAAATATAAGGTGCATAATTATTGTTTTGGAACTCATATAATAATTTCATTTATTTTATGTCCAAGGTGAGACTCGATATTAAGAATTTATGCAAAGTATTTCTACTTTTGATGAAATATACCATGATTAAAATAAGCACATTCTTTGTTTGTATGGGAAGGTTTAAAAAGTCAAAATGTGCCAAGAAGGGATTGAATTTAACTCTGATTGCATTTCAACAAGTACCTACATAGTCATTGTTTGTTATGGACAATCAATGAGGACCATAGAAAACAAGGTACTTAACCATAACCATCTAATGTCCAATATGTCATTGCAAACCTAAAAAGGATAACATCATTGCATTCTTTATATTATTTAATATGCCAAGGTGGTGTGAAACCAACCTTTCAAAGACTAGTTGACATGTGTAATATCCCTCCCTTTAATAATAAATAATAAATAATAAAAATAGTAATAACTATACTAAAGCTCTAAATAAGAATAAATAGAAATAAAACAAAGAAAAGAATAAAAAGAATCAGTAAAGCTATCAAAAAGAAGAAAATAAAACAAGAAAGCTAAAAATCAAAAGAAAAGTAAAAAATCAAGAAGGCTAAAAATCAAGTTGCATGTAGACACATGGAGTGTGTGCATGTGGTTCCCCATCCAATGTTGTTCTATTTAATAGATGGTGAGGAAGACGAGAGGCATTCTTGCACTCTATCATTCCGAGATTCTATCTTTCATTCTCTTGGGAGAATGGTATACTAAGACTTAGGAGCACTGACAATAGTCGTTGATTGAGGGCTCGGGGGTGGCCAGTTGTAGCAGAATCCTGCATAATTGAGCCTACAGTTGGGAGGAGATTCGTCCCCAAAACCCTGTTGCGGTGAGCCTACTTCTACCACAGGTAACCCAGGTAAGCACTCTTCATAGTTTAAATTTAATGTTAATAAGTTAATTAGATATCTATTTTGGGGTTGTTACATATGGTATCAGAGCCTACACAAATTACTATCCAAATGTAAAGGCATATTCTATTTGATAAGAATACAAATATTCATGGGCAAGGTTAGGAAAACTCAGGCTGCAAGTCAAATAATCCTGTGTAGCAAAGAACTATTGCTAGAGGAAATGAATTTTACATAGGAAATGCCAATTAATTTGGCTATTTCCAAAACAATTTAGCATCTATAAACACTGTCAACAAAGGAGTTAACTGTTTTGCGAGCTCCATAGCATCAACTCAAAGTCTTAGCTTAGCCTGGTGCCGAAAGTGGGAAAAAGGACAGAGATTCCTTGAGATTTCCCGGGGTGTTGGGGACTTTTGATGCCTGCTGGTTATACTAGTTCAGCAGAGGGTGTTGGCAACATGAAGTAAATAAAATAATAAATAATACATAATAACTTCGGGACGAAGTTCCTTAAAGTGGGAGAGTATGTAATATCCCTCCCTTT
>APFE031467594.1:94848-135033 GCA_000404065.3 Pinus taeda
AAAACAGATTTTATTATTACTAGGTAGAAAGTTACAAATTTTATTGATCCATTATGATCATCTAAAGGATATTTAAAAAGATTATTTTTTTCATTATATTGTTACTTCCATCATAGAAATGAAATCTTGAACTAATTTTCCAAATAAAAAGTTGGAAGAAGGAATTTAAGCCCTTCCAATATAGGTTGTGAAGGTTATATATATGAATGTTTAGCCATATTTATTTTGTACCAACACTTGAACCATTAGAAGACCTAAGGAAGCACCATAGAAGTATATGGAATACATGTTAGGTAACAAAAATATTGCATTTGTCCCTTATGTGAGAAATTATAAACATATATTGTAATAATACAATATGTTCAAAATTAAAACATATATTATTATAATATATGTTTTAAAATTAAATAATGTGTATGTGAGAAAAAATATTTTCATAAAAGTTATAGTAAGTAAAGTTTTTGATTGGGATTATATATAGGAAATTTTAGTTTTTTAGGGTTATGGTTATACATAATTTATTTTCTCTCTCTTTGTTATTTCTTTCTTCGTAATGTGGGGCCTTTGGAATATGCTATGTAGAGGTATCAATTTTTTTCTTTAGTTCATGATGGATTTTGAGAAAATTGATTAATCAAATGGCCCATACAAAGGATGTTGAATTTTGGCATAACCTAGGATTCTCAATCCCCATTCATCTCCTTCACTACATATTGAACCACCAGAGTTCCTGTCACATCCTAAATGCTTGCTAGATGAAGTTATGTCTTTCTACTAAAAACATGGGATGTGTCAATTGTTAGACCTCAATTGTCATTTTTTGCTTGATACTGAGCTGCCTCATCCTTCCCTCAGTGATAAGATGATTCAATCTATTCAACATGTTGATTGCAATGCAATCTTGATATCTATCAATTCCCTTTTTCCCTTTGATGTCATTTCTAATAAATCTAAGATATCGAGTTAGATTTTCCTATCTTTGCACATTATGTAGGTGTTGATGGTTAGGTGTGTGATAGCTCCTCTCTAGATGAAGGTTTTGATATCCCTTTTGTCAATAGTTTCATTGGATGTTTCCTATATTAGGACCTTTTGCAATTTGGAAACTATGTTCATACTCTAGTTCGGATGGTTGAGCCCTTGATTCCTAAGAAAATGGTGGTAGTTTATTGACACAAAAAATGTATCAAATGAAAATTTAAATTCCTGAATTCAATTATTCGGAAGAATACTAACTTCATGAAGTTTAGAAATCAAGGGTTCATTACTAGTGATGAGGTTTGCTAGTGAGAGAATGCCTATGAGCTTCTAAATAAAATGGATGGATGTATTTTTCATAAATTCTCTTAGATACCCTCAACAGTGAATGCCCTTGGATAGGGGATGGGTGTTCTAGACTACAAATTCCATTTAAGATGCAAATGAACTACTTCAAGAGTGATGGTGTTGAGATTGCACAATCTTTTCCTAAAAAATGGATAGTGGAATTTGAGGCTCATTCTAAGGATCTAGAGCTTATTCCTATGTTGATAAGGCTCCTAAAACTTCCAATCATTTTATGGTCATGGGAACGTTTCTAAGAGATTGTGAATCTCCATGGATTATATTACAATCCAAACTTCCCATTTCATAGTTATGAGTACATGGGTATGTCCAGAATCCTTATTGGTCTAAATGTGTCCAAAGGCCTCTTTGATTTCATCCCTATTCATTGAGGTTCTTCAATTTATCGTGAGGAGGTGGATTATTAAGGAATTCCGTTCAAGTGTGGTATGTGTCACTCCTACAACCACCTTATATTGGAGTGCACTCAAGGTGTAAAGTGACATCATTGGTCTTGGAATGACTCTCCTGAAGGCTCTCCTAAGGATCCTCCAATGGATTCTACACAATTTTCCTAACACCCTTCGACCTAGGTTGCAGCATCATAATTTGGAATGTATGTCATAGCGTCCTCAACTTTTTGAGCTAGTGGAAGGTCTTGTATATGCTTCAATTTATATTTTTGGTAAGCCATTTCCTCCTCATATTTCTCTTTGAATAATTCTAGCCCCATATTTGGAACCCTGGTTCTTCCCATGCCTTATTCATCCCCTTCTTCTTTTGATAAATTCTTCTCCATTCTCTCAAGTTTATCAATTCCCACTATATCTTCCTTCATCTTGATTCCCCCCTTGGCCTGCCACACTACCCTTCAATTATGAGCCTTCTCATTTCCCTCCTTCCTCCCCCCCACACCCCCCCCTGGCGCTTGTCCCCCTCTACCCTACCCTAATGTTGGTTGACCCTTCTCATCCTCTCAAGCCAAAGTAATTTCTTCTATATATGTTGAAATATCTCCCACGGGAGATGGATTTTGATGGAGGTCTTAGCCCTGATCAGGATACATTAAAAATCCTTCTCAAAGGGGAAGAAATTCTCATATCCATTTGCCTCAATGCCAATAAAATTCCGAACTCCAATCTATGAAGCAATTTTTTTTGGGGGGTGGGGCTCAGAGAAACCACACCTGACATGGTTACTCCATGATATTTGTGTTCCTAAATTATAGAGATCAAACCAACCTCTCAAAACAAACTAGCCATAAAATGGTTAGTTCATCTTAGAATCCATCCATTCTCCTTATTCAAGAAACAATGATAGAAAAGGATAGAGTTGTAAATTTTGGTTTCCTCCATTTTCTTGGGTTGGGATTTCTTAGTCAATGGTACTTAAGGTAGACTAAGTTGGATTATCATTGGATATAAGAAGGGTATTACCCAACTCTCAAATTTTTGGTCTAACCTTTTTTCCTAGTAGTATCCCTCTACTCAAAGGAACTAAAATATAAATATATTTGCCTAAATATTTATGACCCATTCTCTCACAAAAAGAGTTTTTTGGAAAATTACATTCTAGAACTCCATCTTCTCTACGAGTAGACTAATTATTTGGGGAGACCTAAACTTCTCCTTTGGGGCTAGTTAACTATGGGGTCCATCAGCTTAGATAGACAATCTCTTGGACTAATTCTTGGATCAACTAGATAGACTTGGTTCAACTAATGTCTAGCCTACAAAATTATACCTGAATTGGAGAAATAAAAATGTTGTTAGTGTGGGGTGGCGAAAAGGATTGATTATTTTCTTATTTTAGATTATTTTTGGAGGATAAATTTAGGATCATAAAATGGATTTCTTCTTGGATGAGGGGTGGCATGTAGTTGGATCATTTCCCAAATCTACTTGAATTGGCTCCCATTGTGGCCAACTCACCCACCCCTTTCAAATTGAATCTTGAATGGCTAAATGATCCATTTTTCACTCAAGCTACCAAAGATGTGTGGAGATCTTTGAATATTTCAAATATGGAACATACCCCTCCCCCACCTCCTCCATTACAATTTTAGGAAAATCTAAAATGAGCAAAAGATGCACCAATTTCTTGGTCCACTAAGAAGCAGGAAAGGAATAATAAGTCTCTTGTGGACATCGAAGCCCAAATTAAAAAATTTTAATACTAAGATATAGGATTCTTTTCTATTCAGCAAAAGGTTCATCTCAAGTCCCCAGAGGATCATTGTTGTTCCCTTTTTCTATAAGAAGAGAAGGAATGACAAATGAAAAGCAAGGAAATTTGACTACAAAGGGAAGATGAAAACACAAAATATTTTCATCACTATGCCAATTATAGAAAGGAAATAAATAACATTTTCCCTTTGAAAAATCATGTGGTTAATAAGTCTTCTCCTCAAGCATATTACTGAGGAAGGGGTAGATCACTTCTCTAGCCTGTTTAAGGAAAATTATAGGCAAACTATTGAGGCCATTTTAAAGGTGGCTTCTCTTTTTTGGCAACTTTTAATCATGACCAAAATTGTTGGATAAAGGCTAAAATCTCAAAGGATGATCTCCAAGGCATCTTCCATAGTTTCCAAAAGGATAAAATCGAAAGCCCTAATGGTTTGCTAGTGGAATTTCATATCCATTGCTTCAAACTTCTAGGGGATGGTATGCTAAATTTTGTCAAATACCTTAGGACTTTATGATAGCCTCACTTCTTTCAAGCAATTTAGGCCTACTTTGCTATGTGAATTTATTTATAAGATCATCTCAACTATTATTTTTAATTTCCTAAAAGATATTCTCTCAAACTCTAACTCCGTTCTACAATTTGGTTTTCCATGAGGAAGAAAATACATGATGTGATAAATTTTGCTCAGGAAGTCCTTCATTCCATCCATATAAAGTGTCAAAAAGTAGTGGTTTTTAAGGTCGACCTCTTGAAGGCCTTTAAAAAAATTCAATCGGCTCTATATCATATTATTGTTGGTCCATATTGGCTTATGCCATTAATGCATCTCTTGGATAATGAGTGGTATATCGCCTACCTCATTTTCTATTCTTATCAATAAATTTTCTTCCTACTTTAATGTTGGACGGGGGATAAGATAGGGTTGCCCATTCTCTGCCTTATTTTTCCTGCTAGTGGTTGAAGGGCTTAATCATCTAATGAGAGATTATTAAAGCCACTATAGGATAAAATATATAGCTATCAATCCTTCCTCCTTTATTTCCAATTTGTTTTTTGTAGGTGAAATTTTAAATTTTTGTGAATGTAGTATCAATAGTATGGAATACTTGAGGGAGTTCTTACTATTCTTTGTGAAACAACTAGTATAAGTATTAACAAGAACAAATATTCCATATTCTCCAACATGTCAAATTTAGACATTTCTTATATCTCTGGTCGAATGTCTATCCCTATGATGGATATCAACTCTAGCTTCATGTATATATGATTCTTTCTAGAGATAAATGACTACAAGATGAATGACTTCCTTTGGCTTCTAGAAAAAATTGAAAGAAAAATTCCCATTTGGTGTCATAAATGGATTCCTATGGCAAGTAGATTGATTTTGGTAAAGGTATTTCTTGAAGCCATTTTTGGTCCAATGAACCTCTTTATCTCAGATTAGAAAGCTATTTTAGGAAAAATTTGACAGTTATCTTTCATATTTCTTTCATAGTATGTGAAGATAAAAATCCCATGGTGCTTGCCTCATGGAAAAGGTGGCCAAACCAAAGGCTCTAGGTAGGTGGGGGTTGAAGAACATTTTAATGTTCTCCATGCCATAGCTACAAAAAGTATCTAGAGGTTAATTCAAGGTTGTGGTATTTGGGCACAAATTATAAAAGAAAAAAGATTTCCCTACATGTGTATTTTGGATTGGATCAAGGATATGCACAAAAAACTATCAAATAGTTCTAGTATATGGAAATTCATAATCCAAGCTATTAGCTCTAATCGATACATGATATATTTGGTGAATTGGAGATGGCTCAGAAGTCCTATTAGGCAAGGCTTCCTCCTACACTCATTCATATACTTAACAAATATGGATTTTATTTTCTAAATCATGTTATGAGACATGGTTTGTATCGTGTCTCAGTCATTTGATTTACAACAAGAATTTACATGTTATCAAAGACTTCACATAGGTGTAGAACTCTTATATCGAATCCCTACAAAATTAATTTGTCCTCTTGGTGGATTGTGTCAACCAACTTATCTAGTCTCTGAACTTGTCTAGCAAGTACTCTCCAAAAGTCGGATACATTCCTCTTGTTCAAGATTTGGACCTTGGTTTTTTTCCATGGTCTATTTCTTTTGCCCTTTGCAAAATAAGCTTGGAAATAAATAAAAGAGGTCCATTAGGATCCCTTTAATAGCAAGGGCATGCAATTGAGATGGATATTCAAAAGTTGGCTCTCTATTAGGATTTTCCCCTCTCAGCCTCATGGGCCATGTGGTTGGCTCAAAATGTCACTCTTTGAGGGTAAATTTCTCTCTCCCATTCACATTGTGGTCCACAGTTTGGTGATCTTGTATTTTGTCCCTTGTTTGGCCCTTCATATTAACTTAGGCTTGTTTCGATGGAGAAATTAAAGGCACCACCTCTTATTGGGGGTATCAAGAGGATCATCCACATTTCTGACTCTATTGGGATGGGGCCCCCTGGGTCAGTTTTTTTGTTAAGATAACCCAAGTTTTGATCAATTTTTGTAAATAATGTAAATTCTCCACGATTTGTGGATGCAGAGCGTGTAGAGGAGTAGGAGTCAAAGGGGTTTAGCCCCCTCTTTTATGTAAAGTTGGAGTCAGTTTTGAGATCCACCCATGGTCTGCGAACCATGGCATTGTATGAAAAAGGCTATAAATAGGTGTGTCTTAAAGAGTCTAATGAATGTGATGTTTTTTGGGAGAACAATGGATAGGCAGCGATAGTGAAGAGAAGTGGGTAAATTAGGAGAAAAAAGGCTCTATAGCTGAGCGTGCAGAGGCCTAGGTAGAGTCTGGAGCTAGGTGTGCGGACCCCTGTACCTGTGTGTGCAGGGTAGTTTTGAATCTGTAATCTTGAATTGAAGATCAATAAAGATAGTTCCAAAGAATTCTTGCATATTTCTGTTAATATTATATACTGTCAATGAATAATGTGTTTTATGGAATATTGATTGAATGTTGCACAATTCTCTTGAATAAGTGTTAATGATGTACGCAATGCATGCTTATGTATTTTCGTGAAGACTTTGACGCATTCTCTGATGTTTACTAATAACTTAAGTAAATATGTGCGAACCCTAATTTAAGACTGCTCTCCGATGCACGTAAGCAAATAGATTGCCTGTTAAAGTTCCACAAAGACTGATCTTAGAACTTCGTGAGGGTCTGAAGGCCATTTTGACAGACACTAGTGTGATTTCTTTTAGTGCCTCGGATCTGCCTTCGTGCAGATCAATACACTCTTAGGGCACACTACTGCAACTCTGTCAAGATGGCCTTCAAACCCTCGGGAAGGTATACGATCGATCTTTGCAAACCTTTAACAATAAATCTATTTACTTACACACATCAGAGAGAAGTCTTAAATTAGGGTTCGCGTAGATTTACTTAAGTTATTAGTAAACATAAGAGAATGTGTCAAAGTCTTCGCGAAAATACATAAACATGCATTGTGTACATCATTAACACTTATTTAAGAGAATCACGCAACATTCAATCAATATTCCATAAAAAGCATTATTCATCGACATTATATAATATTAACAGAAATACAGAAATACGCAAGAATTCTTCAGAAATTGTCTTTATTAATCTTCAATTCGGGATTACAGACTCAAAGCTACCCTTTGCACACAACTGCATGGGTCTGTGCACTCAGTGACAGACTCTACCTAGGCCTCTGTGCACTCAACTATAGAGCCTTTCTTCTCCTATCTGACCCACTTCTCTTCGCTATCACTGCCTATCCATAATTCTCCCAAAAACCATCCCATGCCTTAGACTCTCTAAGACACACCAATTTATAGCCTTTTTCATACAATGCCATGGTCCGCGGACCATGGGTGGATCTCAAAACTGACTCAAAATTTACATAAAAAAGGGGTTGAACCCCTTTGACTCCTAATCCTATACGTGCTCTACATCCACAAATAGTAGAGACTTTACATTATTTACAAAAACTGATCAAAACTTGGGTTATCTTAACCCAAAAACTAACCGAGGGGACCGCATCCCTGTTGGGTTGTGTTATATTCTTGGACCCTATATTAGGTTGGGCGAACCTACCTATGGTTTTCGGTCCACAGTTTTGGACGCGATGGTTTTCGGTCCATGGTATTGGATGCTTCGGCATGTATAAATATGTATTGTAACATTGAAATGAATATAATGAAAAATCAAGCTGGTAGTCTCGTTTTTGAGATCCAGTGGGAAATCTCTGTGTATATGTGTTTTATGTGTTATGCTCTCGCATTTTTATTTTTCCTGTGATTTAGAATTCGTATGCAGGTAATTTCTATACGGGGTTAAAACCTACAATCCCAATACGCTATCAACACAAAGATCATGACTCACCATCAATTCACTCGGCTGGAGTTGTGATCTTACTGTGAAGATCCCCTAGATCCACCTGGATCACTACAACTTTGGCAGTGCTCTGCGTTACTTCCTGATTGACTTCCTCAACCAATTTTTCTGTGGTTGGTCCTTCTACATCTAGCCTCATCGTCTATTGTGTCTGCTATCACCCTTTAAGCATTTCCTTAATAGTAGTCGTGACCTGATAAGCCTCCTCTAGCCAAGGCTGCAACCTGGCCTTTAGCAAGGCCTCCTTCTTTTGTGCTTCCTCCACCTATGCTAGGAGCTGCTTACCCTCCTCTAATTTGGCAAGGTACTGCATTGGTGTTATGGAGTGCGCAGTTTCCCTGACTTCATCATATTTCCACTACATCTCCCTAACCTTTGTGTTTAGTGTCTACAAGTTCAAATCCTCCTGCATATTAGTCATGACCACCGTGGCTTGCTCAAAAAATGTTGCACAATCAATGACTGTAGCATCTAATGTAGCCATGCCTTCCTTTATCATTGCTCCCAGACCTCAGGCGGAGTCATGGGCTGTAAATTTAATTGCAGTTCTGCAATCTTCATATTAAGCTCAAACTGGACTTGGCCAACCTCTTATTTAGCTTCGCACACACTAGCGGCTATTTTTATGATCTTTGCTTCTGGTTGTGCATCCTCCACGATGTGAAGCTTAGGCACTGTCTTGCATGCCTCTGCTACTGCTAACTCCAGAGTGGAACTATGCGTCTGAAGTGACTCCTTTTCCTTCAAATCCAGCATCTTTTCAGTGAACATTTTCTCATTTTTCACTTTTTACTCACTAATAAGGTTGAAGGCGCACTACTCCCTAGTTCTCAATTCATCTGCCACCCGTATATGCTGCACGTCGAGGATCTCGTTGGAGAGTGCCACTATATTCAGCCTGATTTTCTTGATTGTACTTAGGATAATGCGATCATTAGTGGTCTCTGCGCATTAGTGGTCTCTGCGCGAAGGGACCCATTTCGAAATGCTATAGTTCTAATGTCTAGTGTTCTCAGTAACTATGTTGCTTGGATTGTCCCATTGGCGAGGCTCACTTGCTCCACGCTCACTTTTCTGGTGCCCCCTTGTATTCTATGTGCTTGGATCTGCATCTCACACAGATCCTTTTGGATGCTCCTCAGCATTTTAATGTAGTTTTTCTCAAACTGTTGCAACACTTTGATTGTTGTATCCCTAATTTTATCCCTGATCTCGTCAAGATCGCCCTCTATTAACACCATGGGATCAACCTCTGACTTATCTGATTTCTGCTTCTTCCTTGTACCTCCCTACTGCTTTGTGCCACGTCTCTTTAGAATAAATGGGGTGTGTTGCCCCTCATCTCCTCCACCTGTTGACAAGGTTAATTCTCTCTATAGACAGAGATGATCCCTCTAGCACAATGAGCAGATCTAGCAACTGAAGGGACAATCAACTAGACATCCTCCTAGATTATAATTGAAAAGTAGAACAAGAGAGAAGGCCTACCTTGCTCTGATGCTAATCTGATTTCCTTTGTTGAGATCCTTGAACCGCTTGTGTCACTGACTTGTTCTTGATTCTTCCAGTGCTTATGTACCTGAACAAGTGACTAAGAGACAACAAAGCATACCAAAACCAATAGCAAATCCAATAACAACCTACTTAGCTTATCAAGGAATTCCAAGCCCATACATACATAAACATATATATTTTAGGAAGATGAACCACCAATTGTATTATTATTTAAAGAATAAAGAGGAAGCTTAAAACCATAACCTTGATGTTGAAAGGCTATCCTTGAGTGGTAATCCAATTCCAAGGCAAGAAACTCTCTGACACTCCTTCTTCAAGTCTAATGAATAACCTGTAAGCACAAGCTTAGCATAGGGGTGAAAATGGGCATAGATCAACCATTTGGGAATGGTAGAGGGGGAATTTATAGGCTAGGAGAGGGAGTTAGGCCTCCTCAAAAGATAGGATTAGGCCCACATCTCAAGGAGGTAGCTCATAGGGATGAGACCAAGAGGTCAAATTAGGAGGATTCAATCTCATCTATGTGAAACCACCTCCATCTCGAGCTCTGAAAGCTTCTAGATCATGAAGCTTCTCATGCTCTTTGGGAAAACTTCCTTTTTGAGACCATCATGAGTATCAAAGAGAATAGATCGATGGCATCATTGGATTAACAAGGTGCAATAGGCGATCATCACGATTTTGAGTTTCATAAGGGTGATGACCCTCATTTTAGGGTTTCATGAGCCATTTCTTCAGGGAAAGCTCCAGATATTTTCCAAGCAAAGTTAAAGGAGGGATCTAAGTTGCATACATGGATGAGTATATTGTATAATGATCACGTTTTGGCACTTTAGGGTATGTCATAGCGAAGTGCAGGAGGCGTGAAAAAATAATGTGTAATAGATGCCCCCTAAAGCATTAAGGCAGAATGAGGAGTGATGGCTAAGATGCTTTACGATCTTTTGGAAAGGATGAGGACACACACTGTTAGGAGACCTGCAAATCAAGGACACATATACATATACATATTTGAGATCAAGACATGAATCCATGACATGGACGCATCCATCCGGATGGTGAAGACTAGCTAAAATATCCATGGTATGGGTGCAACCATCCAGATAACAAGGATCATCATGAATATAAAGTCTCACAGTATGGTCACATCCATTTGTATAGTAGAAACATGTGTGAAATCATGAATAACATAAAACTCCATGCATCCTTAGCTATAACCGATAAGACTCAAGGTCTTACGCTCCATCCTGACTCAATCAATGTATGAATTCCAGCATGCGAATAAATGTGTTGAAGTTGAACATGCTAGAAAACCACCTAATTACAGGCCAACGTTGTGGGTCGTTAACAGGAATGAGAGAAACCACCAATAATGACAATGGTTCTCAAGGTACAATAATACAATTCTTGAATGTGGTAATGAAGTTGAGGTTGAACATTCTTGGAATCACCCGATCGAAAGCCAATAATGAAGACCTATCATCATATGTGAAGAATTGGCCATTAGGGCATGCCAGCTCTAAGCTACTAAAAGGGAGTTCCTAAGTCATCTTCCTGGATAGTGAGCTGAAGTCGACAGGAAGTAACCCATTGAAGGAGGGAAATGATGAATCCCCCATCATCAACACGAAACAAGGAATAAAGTGGTATGATATTTAGGACTGTAGTAATGACTCAAATAATGTATAGCTAAATAATTGCATATTGGACTTCTCTTGAACATATTGGCGACACGACTCTGGAGTGTGGTAGCATCTGAATCAACATGGGACTAAAGGTCATGATGACATTGTGCAATAGTCAAATGAGAGGCAAAATGGATCACCCAAACCTGAGAGGACAAGTGACTGAGTGAGGATATCCCAAACCCGACACGAGAGTAGAAGAGTGTCATGTTCAAGAGCGACATGCTACCTATACAAAGGATGTCCCATCTTCAATTTTCCCTACTGTTTCTAGTGAGTGCCCCAATTATTTTTATCACAAGATTGAAGGGGATATAATATGCTTGTTATGTAAGTTCATTCTTCAAATGAATCCATCCTAATAAGTTTTATGGGCCCTAGGAAGGAGAAGCTCAGTCTCATCATGGTGATGAGTCTTTTGTCACAAAGTTTTAACGAGTTCGATGTAAGAATAACTTGACATCTTTTCATGTTTAGAGAGTTTGAAAAATAAACGAAAAATAAAACTCCATCATGTCCCTTTTCATAATTTGTCCCTCCAACCCGAAAAGGTAGAAAACAATATCTAAGGGAACCTCTTGACCATGTCGATGAAGGTGTACCTTTTTTGTAAATAGTCTATCTCAGCCCGAAAAGGGGTAAATTTATACTAAAGTCACATCGATTCATTTACTTTAACAAGTTTGAAATGACAAATACTCGGCAATCTTTTCAATTTTCGAGCGTCACAAAAGAGTTGAAAGATGACTCCACCTAGAGGAATGAGTGGTATGAAAGGATAGCAACTAGTTCTGGTAATGATGGAACTGCTCAAAACATGTAATGATTAAGAGGCTGGCTAATAAAACCACTCATCACAGATGTTCCTCAGTTATGGGTAAAATAACCAAGTGAAAGCATATGATCGGCCAAAGAGATGGTGATGATGGAATGAACAAACCAAGGCTCATCTAGCAAAAACAGTCTCATAAAAATGGAAATCATGAGATGTAAAGTGGGAATGGTTTCATTTTTACACAAGCTTGAAATGGAAACAAACTATGCTTGAATTATGTTTCATTTTTACACAAGCTTGAAACAAAGATAAACTATGCTTTGGTTTGGTTTCATTTTTACACAAGCTTGAAACAAAGATAAACTATGCTTGAGATAAGTTTGCATGCCCCCAGCATAATGGCTCAATTTGGGGTACATGCCCCCCAAGCGTCATTTCAATCACCTAAGTGGATGGAATGAAGATTCAACTACGAGATCAAGTGAAAGACTTGACTAGGATTTTATGAGATCTAATCGAAGACTCGAATTGGAAGGGGATTTGTTTCATTTTTTAATGAGCTTGACATAGGAAAAGAACCATGATCATAACATCTTGTTTTAGTTTTTAATGAGTTTGACACAAGTAAAGGAACCATCCTCATGAGAACCTATTTCATTTTTTAACGAGGTTGAAATAGTAAAAGAACTATCCTTATGGAACCTATTTCATTTTTTAACGAGGTTGACATAGTAAAAGAACTATCCTCATATTCCTTGTTTCATTTTTTAAGGAGCTTGACACAAGACAAGGAACTCTGCTCCACAATCATTTTATCACAACCCAAAAGAGACCATGGATTCTAAGAGATTCTCATTATATGGGAAAAAAACACTCTGGAAGGGATACATGTCCAGGGATCCAAGTGAAAAATCAGGCTCCAATGCCCCCAGTACATGGTGTATTACATCACCTACTAGATCATCAGTAGATGTGGGCATGGAATAGGTAGCCATGTAATTAACCTGTGGTGGGGGTTACATTGCTTGCACATAGGAACCATTTAGGGATGATGGTTGAGTGGGAGCTAATTTGGGACCAATGAATGTAAGTTTATCAATGATCACATTGTTTCCTTCATGCGGGAAACACATCACTCAAAAGAGGGAAGAAACAAGAGCTCCCATGACATAAACATAGTCACGGCCAAGGAGTAGATTAAAATCTAAAGGGCCTTGGACATATATCATGTCTATATGTATAGTCTTTCCTCCCAAAGTAAAAGGAAACTTAGGAAGGATCCCTAATGTTTGATTGGTTCCTCTGTTAAAAGCTAACAGATTCTGGGTGACGGGGACAAGCTGAGGAGAACCTAAAGCTTGCCAAGCAGTTGAAGACAGGCTGCTAATAGATGCGCCCTCATCTATGATTATGCTAGGTACAACCATATGGTAAGCCTATAATGTAATCTAGAAAGGCACATAAGACAGAAGGTGATATCCTGCCAGTCGACTCCAATCAAAAGAAGTGACTAAACTACTCAGATGAGGTGTCGTAGGAATGTGAGAGCTGCCCTCTTGCTCGATGGGAATAGGAGAAATGCTCTCATGCACCTCGAGAACAGGAGGATTTACCTCCAGTTCATTCAAAACTAAAGAAACCAAAATAACCTGAGCAATATGAGGTTCACTCTCTACCGAAAAGGTACGATTAACTAAAGGTGGGGTTGAGTCCACCGGTTTCTCAATCAATGGTTGGTCGAGAATGAAATCATGAGACTCACTTTCAGAGAGAGTGAGGTTGACCAAAGATGGATTTTGATCAATCTCTTGATCAAATAGCAAAGGATCAAGAGAAATATTTCGATTACCCTCCAACAAGACATCATGTACCCAGATAGGTGTCTGAAGTGGAGGTGTAGGAGAATGAGAAACAAACACTTCAAGATAGGAAGGCATCTAATTGAGGCTAGGGAGAAAGGAAGAATGATGATGTAGACCATTCCATGGAATTTCCTCTAGAGACATGACCTCCACAATACTCTCCTCAGTGGGGAATGTCTCATTCAAAGGATCTGAAGCATTCCAAGACCCAAGCCAAGGAGATGGAATGTAAGTGTCTAGGTTCATACTGAAGATAGTATGACTTTCTAAAGTGGTCATCAAAGCTAAAACAAATCCTTGATAATTTATCTCCAATGGACTTAAAGGCATAGTATTGCCAAAAGAGTCAATTTTATCATCGGAAGGGATAATCCAAGGATCCATAGAATTTGAGATCATATTGACTGAATGAAAATTTGGAGGTGGGAGAGAAAAGGTACCCATTAAAGCAGAGTCTTTGAAGAGACTTGCTCCCACACTCTGGTAAGGAATCTCAGTATTTCCCATGTAAGGAACGTAAATTGTTGGATGAAGTAGAAGAAAAGAAAGACAGTTGATCAACTGTGACTATTTTTCCTTCATGAGGAAAATGAAGTACGTGGAACAAAGAAGACACCACACAAAACATTGCATGAGTCTAGCTTCGCCCAAGAAGGTTGTAGTTGAGATCAACATCTACAAGTTATACTTCTAATTCAACAATATTTCCTTCTAATGTAATCAGCAAGTTCATGATAACATTGTATGGTCATGAACCTCTGCCATCAAAGGCTTCCAAAGTGTTTGGAGATTGGTTAAGAGGAGGAGAGCCAATGGCTTGCCAACATGAAATTGACATGATGTAAGTAGAGGCACCTTCATCAAAAACCATTCAATGGATCATTTTTCCTTTGATAAGGACCTGGATTAGAAATGCATCTAATGAGGAAGATGAGGTACATGATTCTCTAGATGGAAACTAATCAAATTTGAATCAGAAGGATTGATGTCACCTATGGCAGACAACAGTGACTTCCTCTGTGTTGGACAGGATTGAAGAACCTCCAAGGTAGACATCATTCAACGTGCATGATCTAAATCCTCAACAATATTGTAATGTTGCACAACTCTAGCATTTGGATTGAAAGATGACTTCCAAATATCACCTTTGGGGGGTGGCCAGATGACGGACTCACTGTTAGGGTGCTCGATATGGAGCAGACCAGAAGAGGATGGAGTAGAAGTAGAAGGAGTATCAGTGGCTTCTTTTTTCATCATCTTCTTAGACACGGCTTGATAGTCCTTAGTTTGAGTAGCGATTGAGATAGGTGTTGAACATTGCATCATGAACACTTGGGAACCTGAGGAAGTAGAAGACTGAGGTTGGTCTATCAGTTAGGTCTATTATGATGGACAGGGTTCCTTTAAGACAGTCGGAGTCCCTTTCAGTAAGAGACTAAATTCAGGTCATTGGGGACAATCCTTAGTGTAATGATCCTCCTCACATATGAGGCAAGGATACTTCAGCTTTCTTAGAGAAGCATCATCAGCAGAATATTTAGGAAGGTCCTGTTTTGGGGCATAGACTTTGGCCTTAACTTTTCCCTTCTTTTTACCTTTAGAGGTTTTGTCTATTGCGGTGGACTGGAAGAAATTTAACTCAAAGGTTTTACCATATGACTGTATGAATTCTTGGAGGTATTATTGCAACCAGTGTTCGAGACCGACTTCTGCTTCAAAGAATATTTCCAGGGAGTCTGAGACACGGAACCAATCACATTGTCAACAAGTGGTGTATTCAAAGACTTTGATGTTTTTAGTTCCGATGATGGCCTTGGAGCATCCAGTAACGTCTCATACAATGTGCCAGATTGTGAATAGACTAGGTCTAAATACTGGGCATAGGCGATATCTTTCTCTTCAGTAACACATCCACCCATGGCTATTTTCTTAGAAATTTTGCTAAAGAATGATTTGGTGAACCATTCTATCAACAAATCATCAGCAATATCAAAATTTATGAGGTGACATCGATGTCTCCATTCATGGATATGATCAGAAATGTGGGTCATGGTGGCTTGCTTAAGTGACGTAAGCAAATGAGTTATAGCTTCATAGTGAACTGGTAGTTTGAAATGAGTGATGAAAGCCATAGTGAGAGAGTTTAAGTCACCGTAGGTACCTCGAGGAAATTCGATGTACCATTTAGTGGAAAGACCTGTTAGAGTTCTTTGAAAGAGTCGAAGACGAATAGAATCATCAACATACGAATTGGGGGAGCACCAGAGGAGATATGTCATCACATGGGATTGTGGATCCACCTTCTCTTTTCCCTCGAATTTGGGGAAATCGCTTGGAATTTTCATCGAAACTAGAGGCCAGTAGTGCGAATGAAGAATGGGATCATTCGTAAGCCTTGAAACATTAGGCAGTTCCAATGTAGCCAAGAAAGGAAATTGCATGTTAAATGGCATATAGGGCCTTTGAGTAGACCCAAACTTCAGAGTCCATCCTTGTTGGCAAGAATTTTTCCCCCAAAGTGGAGGATTTTTTCCATATGGAATCTAGTTTTGTCCCCGTTGAGGGTTACCTTGCCCGTGAGGAGGATTATGTCCTAGGTAGGTTTGAAACTGCCCTGCCATAGGCTGCTAATGAGCATTGTACGTGGCATACAAGTTATAAGGCTATTGAACCTTTTAACCCTAGACATAAGGAGATTGACCCTCATGATGTAGGGGTTGACCTTAACCTTGCAAAGGCTAACCTTGCTGATACACATATCAGGCTTGCTTCTACCAAGGCTGACCTTGTTGCTATAAAGGTTGGCTTTGTTGTTGTAAAGGTTTCCCTTGCTGCTACAAAGGTTGGCCTTGTGAGGACAAAGGGTGGGAGGACTAGTGCACAAACTGTGTCTGTGGCTGCAAAGGTTGTTACGATTATTGCAAAGGTTTCCCTTGTGGTTTTAGTAGTTGTCCTTGCTACTACAATTCTTGCCCTTGCTGCTGCAAAGATTGTCCTTGATGCTGCGAAGGTTGCCCTTGTTGCTGCAAAGGTTGTCCTTGTTGCTGCAAGGGGAGCTAGATAAGTTTTGGGGTTATACCCTGAAGGTATTGATAGTTCCTGAATTGGATCTGGCCATATCCACAAGTCATATCAGATTAACCAGGCTCAACATAAGGTCCAACTTTAGGAACGTAAGGTGGATTAACCATGGCTTGCGAATCATATGGGACATAAGCTAGTTGGAATGGAACTTGAGCCATATACGGCTACTGATATTGGACGTTACCTAACCCAAACGAACTAGCAGGGTTAGGAATAGTATTTTTAGGGCCTAAATCTACCTCATGCTGAAAGAAGGCAGGTCTAGGGTAACATCAAACCACGCTTAACCTAGTAGCTAGCCCTACCAGGTTGGGAGAGGGCTCTCTCCTTGTCAATCTCAATTAGAATCTAGCAACAAGGGCTTGAGATGACTTAAATGAATTCTAATTTTAGGCTAGGTATATTAGGTTAGAGGATTTTATTTGATTTTGATGGTCGGTTGCTAGATCAAATGAAGAAGGCGGCTTTGGGTCTAGGAAATCAACTCAGATTTGCAGGAGGTTCTATGGGGCGAGGTAGGTAGGTGTTTTGGCACTTTGAATTGGATGTGATGGTGAGTCTAAGACCAATGAGGAGTTGGAGAGGGTATGTAAAGTTCACGAGTCCTCTACAAACAACAAAAAACATTAAAAACTAAATGTATCCTCAAGGCAAAGCACTGAATATCAATGGATTCCACTTATTTATCTTGATTCATTTAGTTATGAAGAAAGCAACAGATGCTGGCACATATAACACATAAGAGAAACTAAATAACATAGGAATAAACAATGACAAGACACATTACCACAAGAATCCCACAAAACACTGCAAAACCCTAGTTCATTTCCTTGCCAAACTGCAAAAGTGATTTACAATGAAGCTTAAAGCATCCACAAGAGTCCAACCTTTACAAATGACTAAGAAATTACATGATATAGGCATCAAACCACCTATGCTAGCCATCAGTGGTTGAATCGATGAGTCAAGGAGCTGTTTCAACAACATCTAAACTAGGAACTAGAAAATAGGCAATGGAACAGCTTGCCTCTAAAACTATGGAAACTGATTCATTCAACCTCAATCCACCTCTAACTGATGTATCTACCCTCTCAAGTCATTTTTCATCGTATTTATATCATATTACATCATTTACCATCATAAATTTACCAAGGAAAAGAGAAAAAGTCAACTGATAGTCAAACTAGGAGAAATTCTGAGTTTTTAGGCAAAATTGGCAAAATTTGCCTAATGCGCAACGCCATTTCAAGGCTTATTTTGGAGGCCTTCCACTTCACCAAATCAGGAACAAGATAGATTCTTGGAATGCTCTGCCTGTCTAGTTTTTGAAACACTTTGAATTTTCTGATTTGGAGTTGATTTGCCCCTCCAAACATTATTTCTCCCAAGACTGGTTCTTGTGGGTCCAAAAAGTGGTAGAAAGGGTATTTTTTAGGTGTTTTTTGCCCTTTATATGACCCAGATCTCCTCCAAAGCTTATGAAACGTTTTGGGTTTCATTTTTTTTCCATGAGGAATCCAAGAATGCAAGCCATTTTGCAAAATACTGAGCCAACTCAATGTGTGAAAATTCCTGTGTTTTTAATTACAAAATTGTAAAATGACAAAAATTTCCCAAATTTTCTCCAAATTTGGCAAGAGGCAAGCGTACTAATTGCTTTGTTGAGCAAATGAAGCTTTAGCCAAAATTTTAAGTTTATCTTGTTCCTTCTTGGCCCTCAAGGTTCTCTTTAACTTAGCTTTTAGCCTATTTATCCTTGTCTTGCAAATTTTATTCCGAGCTAAGTAATGATAAGCCATATGGTGCAACATTTTATTTTCTTTGTTAGCTTTCTCAAGCATCTTCGCAAGGTGAATTTTCACCCTTTCTAACCATGACTCTCGGCCAGCCTCAATTTCTTGCTCAAGGGATGTCGTTTTGATTTTTCTTCTCTTTGCCACTTGCCTATTTTCTCTAATCGTTTGCAGCTCCATAATAGCTTCCTTATCTTCCAGTTGCTTGTTTTCTTGCTCAAGATAGTTGATGATCCATTTGGCCCTCTCAAGGTCAAGTGACAAGGCTTTAATTTCAGCCTCCTTCTCTTTGATAATCATGTCCTTGAGTCTTGAGCTTTGAGAGCCCAAATCAGTAACATCCTCCTCAATCAAAACAAAATCCCTATCTTTCCCTTATGTAGGTCCCTCTTCATGCATATGTTGCTTTCCTTTGTCTCTGCCCTGTACCTGTTTAGCTAGAGAAGAAGGCAAAGCCCCTTTCACCCCCAGTGAAGATGGCATTTGCCTATGGTCCGGTGAAGAAAACAAGACCCCTTCCACCCCTGGTGGAGATAGTACTCATTTGGCAGTTGTAAAAGGTGTCATAGTACCTCTTTCATAAGTAACAAACACAGGAACATGAGCCTCTTATGTTTTACTTTCAGTCTCTTTTTGTTGCCCGGAAGGTTCACCTTTCTCTTGAGGATCTACAAATCTTTGAGGCCCCTTGAAGCATTTATGGGCAATGAAAGTTTCCCATGACACTCCCAACTGAGTGAGCTGATGCAAAACAATAATTTTGATGACAGAAAAATGATAAATACTATTGAGTTGTTGTGGATATGATTTTCTTTTTTCAAACGTTGTCATCCTCTCTATGTTTTTACATATGAAATAAGGAATGCTCATCATTCTAACCCTGGTGAAGTGCATAAGCAATCTGATATGATAGGCATAAATTCTGGAGAACCTACCCTCACATGTAAAGTATTTGATGATAAGCTTCATGAGTGGAACATACCGGTCCTCCAAGAATTTGAAAGGAAATACCCTGCTAAGTTTACCATGGTATTTGGCCTTGAAATAAGGTTCATAATGCTGCTTACTAATATTCTACCTTTTGTTCCACTTTTCCTTTACATCTGGCACTCTTGTAGCTTCTGCAATGATAACTGGTGAAAGAGTGAAGTTGACCCCAGCAAGATGCACCACATTAATTTCCATGTTTATGACAAACTGCCTTGCTAACTCATGGTGATATTTGACCCTCTCAACCATTTCACAGAACTCAAAACAAGATTGATATCTGAAGCATGTGGTGGCTAGGGGGAAAGCAAGGAGTTCACTAATGCTAAGAGGTTCCTCCCTAATGATTTTTCCACCCTTGTGAGGTTTCCTGGGCTGCACATTTTTTTCCCTTGAGCTATCACTAAGTGTTTCTTCTTCAAAACTTGATTCACTACTTCTTTCCATGACGCTTGTCTTAGGGATGTGATCTAATGATGGTATGGTGAACAATGAGGATGGGTGAGAACAAAGAGGATGAGTATGAAGAGATTTTACAAATGTGAAGTAGAGTAGGGGAATGAAGGGACAAATTTATGAAATTAGGGTTTTGGCTTATGAGGGACTGAGGGTTTGATGAAGGGAATTAGTTTCTTAGGGGAATAGGGAAAGGGAAAATGGAATTAATGAGTAGATTTAAGGGAAATGAAGTGTGGAAAAGGGAAAAAGATGCTAGTTTTATAGTGCAATGAAAATTTTGCAATGAGATGAAAGTGCATAAAGGCAAGCTAGGGTTTGATTTTTAAGAAGCAAAACTTATGAAGAAAACATGAAGAAGATTAATTTCAGCTCAATATCAATGAAAACTTACTTGTAGGAGTGAAATGCAGCATTTGGGAGAGTTTAGGATGGATTTGAGTGGTTTTTGAACCTCCCTGGCCAATGCAAAGTGCACTGGACCTAATGCGCAGCGCCTGCCTAATGCGTAGTGCCTGTATATTTTTACACTGGAATAAACTGTCTGATGTGTAGCATTGGTCTGATGCGCAACGCCAGGAAAATTTGCTACAAAAACGTGGTTTTCTTCCCCCTTTGCTTGATTTCCCTTCAAATTGCAATTTTGGCTCTCCACTTGATGTTTTGCACAATGAAATCGATGACTAGCATGAATTCACTTTATAAATGGATGCACTTCAATTTTTCCTCATTGCAAACCCACTTTTATAAAGTCTTAGTCACTTTTCCTCAAAGCTCTATTTTTCATTTGAAATTTGACTTTTTCTTGACCATTTGATGGACTGATGCATTGAAGCTTTTGTTTTTGCAGTGGCTAGGGTTAACAAGGTGACCAAGAGCAGCTTCTGAACTTATTACATATAGAACACTTAAATTACATTAAATTTGTACATAAAAATGGAAAAAAACTCTGTTTTCACCTCAAAAGAGAGTTTTCACGTAAAAAAGATTTATTGGGCATATCAAAAGTAAATTTATGATTTGATGAACTTATTAATCCTCCTCATGTGCCTACTGACCTTTTATTCAATTTTGGATGACCATAATGACAAACCCTAGACCTAGTGAGACTAAAACCCTAAAACTGATTTTTGTAAATGAAATGAAGCAGGATGACAATAAATGACCTAAAAAATGTGAAAACAGGTCAGCAGGTGAATGTCATGAGGGAAATTGACATGAAGCCACTACCGTCAGTTAATCCATGACCTAATGGAATGCAGTTGATCGAATGAGACACCTAATATGAGTGCAAAAGAGCAATTTAATCACTAATGGAGGTATGAAGATACCGACACTAACAAGTACCATAAAAACGTTGATTCATTCCAACCATGTGAGTTTGTAATCCAATCCCACTGGTTTCACCTGACATGGGAGGACTATTAAAATCTTGCCCCCCGGGCGGTGACACATTTTGTCCACTCGTTGGAGGGATAGAAGAACTTACCAAGACCTAACCTAAGACAATCAGTTGAATCGAAAGAGTCGCTCGAAATGACAAAATAGGTTGAGACAAAATGGTAGGTTGAACTGAAATTGAAGAGACTGCAGTTTGTACAATTGGTCGAGAGTTCGTGTTCTGAACGAATGGACCTGATGTATACATAGCATCAGAAGACAAAATGGGGTTCTAATATAATGACGAGGCATTGGGAGTGCACGAAACCAACTGAGTTAAAGAGGTAAAACCATGCAGCAACATGGGCTCACTAATCTTAGGATAAGAGAGAAACGAGACTCTTCCTGTATAAGGAAAGCCTTCTGGAGGGAACTCATATCCCTGCTCATCATCTATGTGAGGAGTATGGGTAGCAGAGACTTCCGAATGACCCAAAGAGGAGACTGGGATTTCACCTTCTGACTCCATAGGTGGAAACAACTAGTGACGAGGAACCAGAGACGAATAGGGAGATAACTCCAAAGGAAAACCAATTCGATCATACGGACTGTACGGACGTTGAGGAGATATCACAATGGGATTGAATAATGGGTTCAGTGGATAAATAACTAGCTACTGTGGACTTTTAGGGGTCTGTGGACTCTGAGGTCTCTAGATAGGATTATCAAAGGAATATAGATTAGATTCTTGAGGTGACCAGGAATCTGATGGAGGCAGATGAGAAGACAAAGGTTGGATACTCATTACAATTTCAAGTTCAACACCTTGATCCTCAAGTGAGTGAGGAAGCTCTAGATGAACTCCTTAGGAGGACCCTTCAGTATCAGACAACGAAGGGGAACAATGGGATGGACTCAATGGTTCAGCCACAGTGGCTTCCCCTAAACAGAAAAAAAGGAAAGGAAAAAATTTGATTAGGGCTTTAATAATCTTGAAATTAACAACGAATTAATCAATTTGGTCTAAGAAGCAACTTCTTGGGATTGACATATTTACCGTGGGCAGTTAAAATTTAGAAACAAAAACATTGCCTTTTCATCTTTGAAGAGTCGAGAAAAGGGAGAAAAGGTGATTCTAGATGCTTTCAATAGTTTTGCGAGCTTGAAAGGACAAGTTTCTCGATGATCTTTTCAAATTTAAAGAGTCAAAATAGATCAAATGACTTCTAAGGTGAATCTATGTAAAAGGAGTACCAAGTAACCATGAACTGCATTATACACCTCACCCAATAAATTGACCAAGTACTTGACGTACGTGCAAGCAATCTCCCTGAATGTTGTGTTTGGTGTATCACATTTACAAGGCGGCAAACTCAGCTTCCTATGGATAAAGGATTGCAACCTAGGGGGATCTCACTTTATATACGCGACAGTACGAGGAGCACAAGTTCGTTCTAGCGCCATCTAATGCCGAAGTGAATGACAACTGTTCTGTTTTTAAGACACCGGAACACATCTCTAACCTAGACCACTAGATATGATCGTTAATGTTTCAAATACTCCTTAGGTTAATTGATATATTTTAAAGTTGATCTTGTAATTATGTCTTAATTTCAAGGCCTTAACGATGTTACCTCTTCCTAAAACGAAAACCATATGATGAAATGAAATCCTTCAATTCGATGAAATATATCTATGTAGGGAGGAATATCACTCAAATCATGCATCAAACCAAATGCAAAAATGCATCCATGACAATCTTCAAACACTAAATGCAAAATATGAAATCTAATATTTCATATGATAAGAAAATGCAATGCCAAAACAAATCTTAAATCAAAATTTCCTTAAGATATAATGATGATTTTTTGTCTTTTTCAAAATGCAACTAATGTAATCTAGTGCAAAGGAAAAAATAATGCAAGCAAGCCAAGAAATATGAAAGTCTCTTTCACATCAATGATTTTAATGCAACTCAAAATTCTTAGAAAATTATGAAAAGAATAGCACTTTCATTTTCACTTTGAAACACAAAAACTTCAAAGAAAACACTTCCTTTTGATTCCAATGAGACAATCGATTTGTAATCTAACGTTCGTCAAATGAAGCTTAAGTAACTTTCACTATATCCACTAATGAAAAAAGCTTAAGGCACAAGAACCAAAAAGTGATCTGCAAAGTATGTCTGAACACACAAAGACTCTTTAACACAGGCAATTGATCTCTGATGTTTGATGGGAAGACCAAAGAGTGGACGAAGACCTAGAACCCTAAAAGGTTAATCAAACTTCAAGGACACACAGGCCAAGTTAAAAGAGAATTGTAATCATAAAATGAGAGAATCAATGAAAAACAAACTAGAAAATCAGAGGGAGAAGGCAACTAGAACTGAAAATAAGAGAGAAAACCCTAAATTTCTCAATTTTCTACAATCATCACACTTGTTGGGAATAAAGTAGCGATCATCGCTACTATAACTAGAAAACCTATGATATCATCACAAATGTCAGGGTCAAATCCGTGATGGTCAAGGAAAAGAAAAAAGAACACTAAAATCTTCAAAAACATCTCAAGTTAACAATCTCCAGGCATCTACCAGACAATGACATTGACTAAAAACAAGCAATGAAGTCTAAAAGTCAATGGTTGATCAAACTCATCAAAAGACAAGGTGAAGGAAGGGAAGGAAAGGGTCATATACTCTCTAGTGGAGTTGCCATTGGGTTGACAAGGTTAATCCTCTCTGCAGACAGAGACAATCCCTCTAGTCCAATGAGTGGGTCTAGCAACTGAAGGGACAATCAACTAGACGTCTTCCTAGATTATAATTGAAAAGTAGAAGAAGAGAGAAGGCATACCTTGCTCTGATGATAATTTGATTTCCTTTGTTGAGATCCTCGAACCGCTTGTGTCACGGAATTGTTCTTGCTTCTTCCAGTGCTTATGTACCTGCACAAATGACCGAGAATAACAAAGCATACCAAAACCAATAGCAAATCCAATAATAACCTACTTAGCTAATCAAGGAATGCCAAGTCAATACGTACATGAACATATATATATTTTGGGAAGATGAACTAGCAGTTGTATTATTATTTAAAGAACAAAGAGGAAGCATACAACCATAGCCTTGATGTTGAAAGGCTCTCCTTGAGTGGTAATCCAAGTCCAAGCTAAGAAACTCTCCAACACTCCTCCAAGTCTAATGAATAACCTATAAACACAAGCTCAGCATATGGGTGAAAATGGACATAGATCAACCATTTGGGAATGCTATGGGGGGAATTTATAGGCTGGGAGCGGGAGTTAGGCCTCCTCCAAAGATAGGCTTAGGCCCACATCTCAAGGAGGTAGCTCATAGGGATGAGACCAAGAGGTCAAATTAGGAGGATTCCACCTCATCTATGCGAAACAACCTCCAGCTCGTCACTCTGGAAGCTTCTAGATCACGAATCTTCTCATCCTCTTTAGTGAAATTTCCTTTTTTATACCATTGCAAGTATGATAGAGAACATAGTGTTTCCATCACTGGCTTAACAAGGTGCAACAGGTGATCATTGCGTTTTGAGCTTCATGAGGGCAATGACCCTCATTTTAGGGTTTCATGAGCCATTTCTTCAGGGAAAGCTCTAGATATTTTCCAAGCAAAGTTAAAGGATGGATCTAAGTTGTATACATGGATGTGTATAATGTATAATAATCATTTTTTGGGCACTTCAAGGTATTTCACAGGGAAGTGCAAGAGGCGTGACAATACACTGTGTAACACCGCCACCTTTCCCTGAAATTTCTTCCTCCTCTGTCGTTGGTGAAGGTGACTTGTCACCTTTTTGTGACTCGCGATGTTCCTCTTCTGCCTTCTCCTTGGCAGCATGTTCTTGCTCCACCCAAGCCTTTTCAACGGCTTCCTTCTTTTTATGTGCTATCAGGATATGCGCAACTTGCTTAGCTACCTCTTTTCCTTTTTGTGTAGCAGAACTTTCCGCACCTGTGCTTGGTCCCGCAACTAAGTCTGATGGGGCACGCCACTCTATAGTCCATTTCGCAATGACCTCCTACACATCTGTTTTTGTCACCAAATCTAGCAATTCATGTCATTTATGCTTGGGATCCTTCCGCGCTTGAATGTATACTTTGTGGAAGTTAGCCTTGAATGTTGCATAGGCTGATAGTTGCGTGAACAAGGTTGGGGACAACCTCAGATGCTAATTAATGGCCATGTAGAGACTCATTTCCCTAAGGACCCAAAATATCTTTGTTTCTGTAATTCGCACAGTATCCTTTGTAGCCCATAAGGAAGTGAATTGCGCTACCTCCGATAATCCTTCCTCAAGCAGAGGAAATTCGCTGTCCTCCAGCAATTTCCATGCAACAAGCACAATCAAAAACAACAACCAAGCGTAGTTGAACAACTTGGTTTCATCTTAGGCCTCTCAGTAGTTCGCTAGGAACTCCTGACAGAGGTATCTTGACAAATTAAATTGTACGCCCTTCACGCATTATGTAGCCAGGGAAACTATAGGTGCCAGAACTTCATCCACACGACATTTCCTCATCACCTTCCCTACTAAGATCTGGGTGGCCAATTGAACTACTGAATCTATTATAGACATAATTGAATATCATTGCGACTTCTTCATGAGGTCATAATTTCTCTTCATTATTTTGGCAAGGTCCTTTTCCTCCGTCTTTCCGCAAAACTCCTTGGTTGGGTTCACACCCTTATAAGCCAAGTGCGTGATTTTGTGGATAAGCATGTGCATGATTGGGATAGGCCCTCCCAACCATAGATATCCATCATGCACCAACGTGAGCAGCTGGTGCACACAAATTTTGTTAATGGGGGTGCAGTGATAATGGGGTACCCACAGCAGATCAAGTAACCCTGGGTGCTCGACACCGTAGACCCATTCCTCTATTTCGAACGCAGTAACATGTGAATCTTCATAGTAGACCCACCTCATGTACTTGTTCATCACAAAGTGTGGAAACCTAGCGTGGTCTACGAGGTCCCAATCCTCTATTTTCAATAGTGGGATCCTTGCTGCTATGTGCAAACTAGGCACAATATACTCCATTGGCATTACAGCTTTGCCCCCATATACTAATACAAATGATGTTTTCCCTGTTAGCTTCTTACAAGTAGTCCTATAAGCCCATAGTACTACAGGGACACATGCATCCCAATCATTCTGCTATGCATTGCAGATATTCGTTAGCGCGATCTCCAAAATCTTATTGAAGGCTTCAACAATTCCATTGGCCTATGGATGATACGGCGTACTCTTCTGATGGTATACCTGGAATTCTTTAGTCAGCAGGTTGATCGTTTCTTTTAGAAAGTGCATACCTCTATCACTCATCAACACGTTCAGGTAGCCAAATATGGTTAAGACATACTCAGATAAAAACTTAGTTGTTATAGCCCCTGTACAGTCCTTAACTGGCTATGCTTGCACCCATCTTGTTAGATACTCCGTCGTGATGATGATATAGCACGCACCTGTTTTCTTTCCTAGGGGCTGAATTGGCCCAACAAAATCAATCGCCCATTTCTCAAATGGCTACAAAGATACTTGAGGATGTAATGGCAATTCATCCCTTCACGATGGTCTACCCATTTTCTGACATGCATTACATTCCTTATAATAAGCCTTGGAATCCTTGTGTAGCATTGGCCACCATAAACCTGTGCGCAAAATATTCTGTGCAGTTGCCTTGCTTGCATAATGACCTCCCACAGCTCCCCCATGAGCTTCAGCAAGAATGTTATTCCTCTCAAAATTTGGCACATATCTTTGCAATATTTCATCTTCACCCATCTTATACAGATGTCCCACAATACCTGAAAAATATCCTGCGCGCATTACTAATTCCTTCTTTTGTTGACTCCTATATCCTTCTAGTGCAATCCCTGTAGTCAAGAAGTGAATAATGTCTACAAAATGACTATCTGTTGCACGTACCGCAAGGAGTTGCGCATCAGGCAACCCTTCCTCTAGATTATTAGGTTCTTCACCTGTTTCGATTTGCGACAAATGGTGATATCCTACATTTAATTTCCCTAGCTTCAAAATTACTTCAAAGTCATACTCCTGGAATAGTAGTAATCATCTGCAGATCTTCCCCCCCAGCACAGGCTTATTGACGAGGTATGTCAAGGCAGAATGATCTTTGTACATATTGAAATGCCCTCCAAATAGATAATGCCTAAATTTTTGCAATGTGTACACCATGGCCAATCCTTCACGCTCAGTTGTTGAATAATTCTTATCGACCTTTCATAATTTCCTACTGGCGAAGGCTATGGGTTGGTCCATTTCTCCTTCACCAGCCTACATTAACATTGTACCCAACGCAATGCAAGAGGCATCCACATGTATGTGAAACTCCTTTTTCTAATTTGGGAATACCAAGATCGATGCAGTGACCATATTTTCTTTCAATACATCTAAGCTGTGTTGACATTCTTTGTCCTAACAGAACATTGCGTCCTTCTTCAGTAGTTTCTCCATGGATGTAGTAATTTGAGCATAAGCTTTGATAAATTTTCTATAATATCCCATATGTCCCAACATCACGCGTAGTTGCTTGACGTTCCTAAGGGCCTCTAAATTCACTATTACTGCAATCTTTGCAGGTTCCACCATCAATCCTTGCTTGCACACCACGTGACCCAACAAGATCCCAAAGGGAACACATAATATACATTTCTTCATATTCAACTTGATCTAGTATCTGCGACATGTATCCAACATCAGGTGCAGACTTGCTACATGGTGCTTTACTAATCCAAATACCATCCATTCATCAAAGTATACTTCCAAGAACTTATCAATGAACTCTTTGAACGCTGCGATGAGTACGCGAGAAATATCACAGGAGAATTTTTTAGTCCAAACGACATCATAGTGTACTAAAAACAACCCCACTCCATTGTGAAGGTCGTTTTGCTCCTATCTTTGGGTGTGATCTAGATCTGATGATACTCAGAGAACCCATCAGTAAAGGAGTAGGCCTCCTGCCCTCCAACATTGTCTAGCACTTCATCTATAAATGGTGTTGGGAATGGGTCATGGACAAATGCATCATTGAGCTTCCGCGGATCTACACAAATGCTTATCTCGCCCTTTTGTTTCTTCTCCTAAACCATCATCGGGCTCACCCAATCAGATTCTTCAACTGGTTCTATGATGCCTACTTCCAGCATCCTATCCAGCTCTAAGTGAATCTTTTCCTTGTATTTAGGATTAAGGAAATACAACCTCTATTTAATAGGCTTCACGTCCCGCTTTGGAGTGATCTTCATAATGCTCGAATCACCAACTATGCCCTTCAAATCTGAGAACTTGGTAGGGAAGAGATGTTGGTATTCGCAAAGTAACTTAGCAACTTTATCCATGGTAGCGTCGTCCAAATAATCTCCAACATTCATGAACTTCGGTTTCGCTTCAATACCAATGTTTACTTTCTTTGTCTTCAACGGTGCGGTGATTTCCTGGTCTTCTATTTGTGGTCTCTTGACTTCATGATGCCCTTCTGCCTCTAGAATATTAATGTTTCTCGAATCTTCATCCTCTTCTTTAGCGGTCACATTATAGAATTCCAACGCATGGTGCAACTAGGTGCTCCAATCTGGTTGGGTCCATTCCATAGGTTCCTGCGGCATTCTGAAGATAACTTCCTTAATATCTTGTAGAGCTTCCTCAATGCTTGTGAAACCATCTTCAAAGCTGAAGGTCAAAAAGAATCCTTCCCTTAATATGTCCCACTATGTGGTGCCATGGCAGATTTCCGTTTACAGATACTAGTTCATGTGAATTGTATCCAACATATGGCAAAATATGTGTACCCACTTTGGCTACGGTTTTGTCCCCCATGCTTTAGTCTATTTTTCTAAGTGATCGCGTGGATCATCCTTCCAGTTATATTTCTCAGTCAATTGAGTGTTAGGACGGCCAAACCGTAACCTCATAATTCTTCTATAATCTCTCCACCCAACGAAACTATCTTTATGCGTACCCCACCCACCATAGTGCAGGCATAGCGCGCAGTTCCAAATATAATGCTTGGAAGTGGTGATCCTCACAGACTTCACACTCAAATTCATCCAAAAACTTATCTACATCAGTTAAAGCATCATAATGGGGTAGTTTCCTTACTTATGACGAAACACAGGGCAACGACTTGGTCACATATTGCATCGCAATGTAGATACTTCTTGCAAACAATTCTACCAATGCTCCAACTCTTCATCTAAATCAGAGGTGCCGGAACTCTCCCAGTCCCATGCAATCCATCCATCTATTGTCAGATTGATCTAGTACTGGTCTCGCGCTGTTATTTTGTAGATTTGGTCCAGTTCATCATCACTTTCTTCGTAATCATGGACTAGTCCAGTATAGCATGCCCCTTCTGCAGGGTCCAACGGTACTACAACTCGAATCGATTTACTTTCAAATGACATTGTCCTTTTCTTCAGATTGATGAACCCATTCATATCAATGGTCCAGTCAATTCCTAGGAGTGAAGGGTATGGATTACTATCATCGATGATCTCTATAACCTCAAAGTCAGTCATCATGCTCACACCTTGTATATCAACTGTTACTCCATATAATCATCCCTTGGGGATGATTTTCTGTTGGTTCACCATCCTAAGTTGAATCGAGGACCACTACAGTGTAGGTCTCCCATTCTTTCCCATCTTTTTTTCGGTAATACATTTGCATCGAACCCCAAATCCAAGATGACTTGGTCCATCTCATAATCACCTGTCTACGCAGTTAACCTCATCTTGTACCCCGTTCTTGCCTTATGTTTTCCAATCTTTCTAACCCCCCGGTGTCCATTAGGGACCTTCTCTTTGCTGACCAATTTTTTTATTAATTCCTACAGACCTTCCATAGCTTTTCTATTGCACAAGAGTTTTATGCAAGTCTCCAAAAACGTAGTGAGTATAGAGGGATCAACCTCTGCACACACCTTGGTTTCTTTCACCTTGTCCTGTCTTCCTGAGGTGGAGGCCTCAACAAAGATCTTCTTGGCTTCCATAAATGTTTCCTTCACATGATTCAGATCAAAACCAATTTCCTTCTCTAGGGCCTTGTGGACCCATCTGTCCTCTTTAGGTTGTTTACCTTTATCATTGCTAATCATTATTCCACTTCTCAACACTATATTCACGCTTTGATCCTCCTCGGGGGGCTCAGTTCCTATCATCTGTAAGTTCTGCGTAGGTTGCTGAGGCTGCGCTTTATTTTCTTGCATTTTAGCTATCAAAACTAGACACTCTTCTATAATATGGTCAAATTGGCTGCACTATTGATAGGGCGGGCGTGTCTAATTCTGACACTCTTGCGCATAGTGCCCTAGTAGTCCGCAGTTGTAGCAAATGATTTGACCACGGCCTCAACAAAGCCCTCTTCCTCCTCGGCCCCATCCACGTTGTTAGTGTCAGTCTTTGCAGCCTTCCTCAAGTGATAAAACATGCTCTTACAAAGTGATTTTAAGGTGTGAAGGTCAAATTTTCTCATTTCAGTGAGTCTTCAAGCAAAATTTGGTCACTAGGCATTAGATCTAGGGTTTGATTTTACTCCTTTCAAAGTTGTCCAATTGTCCGTCCGTGTCACCATTCATCTAAGTGTACCATCATTCAGAGGGTTTTCATCATCATGCCAAGTTCCACTAGGTCATTTGACACCTTGTTCATGCGTCAGTTCCGCCTCGGTAACGTTCATTTCCCTCTCCTAGGGTTTTGAAGGCAATTTCTCTTGGATGGTCAAATCATTAGTAAAACTTGTATCCTGATGTTAATACACCTCCCCCTATCCTTAATGTACCTTATTAAACACTTCCCATCATTGAGATCCCCCAAATTCCTCATTTTCGCACAAACCCTAGTTTCTTGCTACAAACCCTATTTTCTAGGCTAGACCTGTCTTTTGCCTTTTTGGACCCCTTCCCCTCACTCAATATTTGAAATTCCACCTTCTCCCACTTCCTAACATCCCTCCCCACTTCAAAAAAATTTCTCAAGAATTTAGAAGCCCCTTATCCCATTCATTTCGCTTCATTTCGACAAATCCCTTGTTCAACACATCGGGATAGGTTTTACTCCAGTGATGTTTCTAAGCAATAAAAGATGAATTTGGGAAACCTGAGAGAGGTTTTTGTCCACAACAGGCCAAGGAAGAAAAATATCCTTCACTTTTTACACAGGTGTCATGGTTTTAGAGAAATGTTGAAAATACAATTGCCTCGGGAGAATTGATGCACCTCTGAAGTGACCTTGGGAAAATCAAGTTTTCTCCTAGCTTGGTTGGCCAAATGACTTGACTGATGCATCAAATGATAGCTAGACACACATATATTTCCAATGATATATCATGAGCTCAATTTGGATTTGAGGAACACCTTCAAAAGTTGACTGTAACATCAGTCTGCCCTGAGGTAGCCTCATTTGGTACATTTTGACCAGTCTTGGGAGATTTGATTTTTGATAGGGAAAATGAACTCCAAATTGACAAATTCTAGTTGGGCTGGAAATCAGACTGAAATACCTTTCCAAAAATCTATCCTACACCCAATGTGGACACCGGGAAGGCCTCCAAAAGGCTCCTGAAAAAGGGCACGGCGCACTGGGAAGGCGCGGCGCATTGGGCTGCTCTCCATAGTGCAAAAAATACACTGGCGCGGCGCACTGGGAAGGCGTGGCACACTGGGCTAAAAATCCTAAAATTCATTGAAATATTCCTCCAAATTTCAAATTCTTCATTCCACAAGTAGGTAGAGCCTCCATTTGTGTGTTTCATCCAAGTTTGTGCTAGGGTATGGTGGTTGATGGATGATGGTAATGATTGAAACAAAAACTTGAAACCCTACCTCTAAAGTGCCTCAAAGGAAAATTGCTATGGGTTCAAAAATCCTTTTTTTGCTACCAAGGGCACTCCTCCTTCCCAATTTATCCCTTGTTTCATCATTTCCTACCACCACCTAAGCTCATCAATTCCTTATCCTACATTTTCTTTCCGACATTCAAATCCCAAACCCCAAAACCCTAGCCCTTACAAAAAATCTCCTAACCCTATACATAAAATCCTCCTCCTTTCCTTAATAAAATTTATCCTAATATCGCCTAATCCCTATAGTTTTCCCCTTCTTAACAGTCCCTTGTTGCATTTTTCCTCTTGGTGGCAAAATCCAACAAAGTTATAAAAGAGCAATACACAGTTTCATCACCAGCACTCATTTCTCCAAGGCAGTTTATATAGCAGTAATTATGTCATCTGGCCATTCATCTGACTATGAAGAGGAGACCCAAAGTGACTCACCCACAGAGAGACATGCACCCAGGAGGCTTCATAGAGGTGGCAGACATATCATTACTTGTCCTGGAACTTGGTGTGCAAAACGAGAATCAAGGTGAAGAGAGCATTAAGGAGGCAAAAAGTGGATGAAGGACTTCAAATATTGGCCAAATCCTCTTTATCCTATCATAGCTCTTGATAAAGAAGGTCCAGCCCAAATTTCAAGAAATTTGGAGCAAATTTTGCATTTTGAAAAATTTTTGCACTAAAAAATAGGGTTTTGCCTCCCTATGCGCCACGCCACGTGGCGCGCGCTTTTGCTAGGGAGCTCCAAATCACAAAAAGTTTACATCACTGGATTTTGCATGAAAAATCATGACTCCTGGTGCATGGACAAGAATTTTGGGCAAGTTTTGAGTCCTCAGGAGGTCAAAAACACTCTAAAAATGACCTCACTACCCCCATTTTGACACACAGGAAGCAGTCTTGGGAGATTGCCGTTTTGGAGTGGCAAATGGACACCACATTGAACAATTCCACTTGGTTTGGACAGTAGACAGGTAGGGTGTTCCAACAAGCTATCTTGCGCTCAATTTGGAATTCAGGAAGTGCCTCAAAATCAGCTCCAAAGTGGCACGACGCACACAGATTTCAGCGTGGCGCATAGAGGATTTTTGCTCAATTTTTCACCTTCCAGCTCAGAAATTTGGCCAGTTTGACTAGGTTTGCTTCCAAATGTAATTTTTGATCTATCTTGATGTAATTGGATAAACATGATGTAATTTTGGCACTTATTTACTTGTTCTAGAGGATGCATTCATTAAAAAGTAAAAATTTAATGAATGAATCAGTTTCCTACCTTATAGAGGCAAGTTGTTTTGATTGCCTAGATTTTAGCGCTTTGTCTAGAATTGGTTGAAACAGCTCCTAGAATTATGAGCTCGACCCCTAGAGGCAAGGGAATGGGTTGGGCTAGTCTATATCATGTAATTCCTAAGTCATTTTAAGGGTTGGACACTTGGGATTTCTTTGGCATACTACTGTACATATTTTCTCTGCATTTTTGGCTAAGGAAAGACCAGGGTTTTACAGCACTGTTTGGGATCCATGTGGCTTTATGTTTTGATGGTGTGCTTCTCTCAGTAATGGTAATTTTTTATGTGAATCATTTTCCTTACTATCATCTTCTGTAATTGCGCAAATGAAGTGATTAAGATAGAATCCATTGATTGTCATGCTCTGCCTTTAAATTTGTTTGATTTTCCATGTTTTCATCTATTTAAGGAGAATCCTTGAAACCTTTTTGCTCTCCTTAGCTCCTCACCAGTCTGATCTACCCATTCATTCCCTTTAAAAGGACCAATACGATCACCATCCTTGCCCCAATCAGACCTCTACAAAAAACTATGCCTCATCCCCAAGCCCAAATTTGCCTTTCCCTATTCCAACACAAAAACTCCTAAAAACTCAAATCAAACCCTTGTACTTCATATCTAGCCTAACATTAGCTTTTTATTTTAGTCATCTCGAGCCCCAACGATTATCTTTGCTGAGTTTGACCCAGAGAGAGCCCTCTCCCGTCCTCGTAGGGCTAGCTACGAGGCTCAGCGTGGTATGATGTTATCTTAAATCCTGCCTTCCTTCAGCCTAAGGTAGATTTGAGCACTAACATAGTGGCGACCATACTAGGGAAGAAATGGTTTGCTTGTTGATGTCATTTGATCTATAAGCTACAGACAGAGCCTAAAGTCACACCAGGTAGCCTTTGAAACGCTTTTGCTATGCATCACCGAAGTAGATAAGCGTTGCTTCAATAAATCTCTGGTCTAGCTTGTAAACGTGACATCTAACTTGTTAATTTCCCCAGTACATGTATCAAGTTCAGATCTGATTGTTGATGGTGGACAACGATCAGACATAAGAAGGCTGAAATCATTCACCTGGCAACTCCATTCGCTGAAAAATCCAAAAATCAATGCTTCATGGTGACTCTACTGCAGGAAGATCAGTAGCTTTAAGATTTTCAAGATGGAACGGGCTGCAAGAAGATACGCTCCCATGAGCTGAGATCACATTCTAGGGTTTCCAAATAAAATTCCGAAGGTAGATTGGTCAAGGAATTTGCCTACGTTTAAAGATGATGGTAGGAAGGATGCTGCTTTACATCTGGTTATATTTCACATGCATATCCGCAAGTTGAAGATCGATTTTCCTAAAGATTGCTTGATGAAGATATTCCTAGCCACTCTAGAAGGTGAAGCCCAATCTTGGTATGAAAATTTTCTGCCTGCCTATATTTACTGTTTAAAGTATTTTCATACCATGTTCATTGAAAGATATAAAAAATCTTATCCATCATTAAATTTAGTTCAGGATTGTTGCAAACCTGCTTATGGTTTTATTGAAAGCCTTGAGAAATATTATGAAGATGATATTTTCATGGATGATGAGATCATGGAAGCCCCGTATGAAAATCCCTTTCACCGACATAAAGAGAACTTAGAAGATACTCATCAAGATGCTCAAGAAACTTTACATTCGGATCAAGATCTTCACACAATGGAAAATGATGAAAGAGAAGGTTTTATTTCAGATCTGTCCATAGAAGAAGATAGTATGCAGGGAAGTCAAGTTTCAATTTTAGAATGTGATAAAGTCAAGTAAGATATTTCAAATCTAGATTCAAATCGTGATGATGAAGACTACCTTGTTTTGAATCCCATGAAGGAGAGCTCTGCTGTTGAGATCGTCTGGAATGAAGAAGACAAAGTTATTGTCCAAAGCCTTCATGAGGAGGTAATCCAGTCATTTCATGGAAAACAAGATGGGATCTTTGTTCAAGTAAGTGAAAAGTCTTATTTTGATAACTCAGTGGTAAATGATCCTTTGGATAGTTTGATTGCCATGTCATATGAAGATGATCAACAATGTTTTCAACTTGCAGAAGATCAGGGAATTAAGGACTGTCATTCAGGCTTTTCATGTTTTGGCTTGAGCAAAAGAAAATAAAAAGTATTATCTCCTTTCTCTAAAGATGAGATAGATCAACTGCTGAAGGGTCATGTTACAGCCCAAGCTGAAGTAGATTTGCAGCGCACACATGGTCAAGAAAGTGTTGGTAAAACTTCTTCTTCTTTTGAAAATGATGACACTCTGGTAATCAGTTTTATAGATTAGCAAACAGATAATATTTTCTTTCACAAAGATAATAAGGCTGTCATGTTTGATAATCCTGAAGATTGTTTTTTGTTTAAGAATAACATAGACCATGAAGTTGAGGAATATGAGCATGAGGGAGACAATATGCCAAGATTTCCCATGGTCAAGGAACCTGCAGCTAACGCTCAAATGGCAGAAGCACATACTTCTCTGTGCATTCCTATCGCTCAAAAATCAATTGCTCTTTCAGATCAAAATGGAGGGAGTACTTGTATTTTTGCAGCCGAATCTCAAGATATTGATAAGCCAGTGCATCAAGATTTTCAAGATCCCTTCAGCATTCTTCTGCAAGCATTAGAAAAGATAAATATTGCCTGGTTCATTATCATAAGCTTTGGTTTCAGTGGTTATTTTGAGTTGCCTAGAGGTTCATTGTTCCACCTGCTCGAGATAAGTGAGAGTAGAAATTTGGTATGTAGCCATCTGCTGGATTGGTTACATTGGAAAGCTCATTACACATGATTGTACATATTTCATTAGTATGCAGGTGGTTGTCATCATGATTTGAAATCTTGATGGACTGCTACGCTTCAATAAGCTTTGTAAGTTCTTGTTTTAGTTAAGTCAGTCATCAGTCAATTTAAGTCAAGTTTCATTCAATAAATAAGTCAAGAGTCTTGTTTTAGTTTGTCAAAATAATGGATTCCATAGCCCAATGGATGAAGGCATTGTCTGCTCTCCCAAAGCTCTGAAGTTCTTGGTACCTCCAAGGAGCTACTATCCCCATTGGAGCCAATGTTAGTGTTAGTCTTTGCAACCTTCCTCCAGTGATCAAACATGCTCTTACAAAGTGATTTTAAGGTGTCAAGGTCAAATTTTCTCATTTCAGTGAGTCTTCAAGCAAAATTTGGTCACTAGGCATTAGATCTAGGGTTTGATTTTACTCCTTTCAAAGTTGTCCAAATGTCGGTCTGTGTCACCATTCAGCTGAGTGTACCATCATTCATAGGGTTTTCATCATCATGTCAAGTTCCACTGGGTCATTTGACACCTTGTTCATGCGTCAGTTGCGCCTCGGTAAAGTTCATTTCCCTCTCCTAGGGTTTTGAAGGCAATTTCTCTTGGATGGTCAAATAATTAGTAAAACTTGTATCTTGATGTTCATACACCTTCCCCTATCCTTAATGTACCTTATTAAACACTTCCCATCACTGAGATCCCCCAAATTCCTCATTTTCGCACAAACCCTAGTTTCTCACTACAAACCCTATTTTCTAGGCTAGACCTGTGTTTTGCCTTTTTGGACCCCTTCCCCCACTCAATATTTTTAATTCCACTTTCCCCTACTTCCTAACATCCCTCCCCACTTCCAAAATTTTTCCCAAGGATTTAGAAGCCCCTTATCCCCTTCATTTTGCTTCATTTCGACAAATCCCTTGTTCCACACATCGGGATAGGTTTTACTCCAGTAATGTTTCTGAGCAATAAAAGATGAATTTGGGAAAACGGAGAGATTTGTTTTCCAAAATAGGCCAAGGAATAAAAACCTCCTTCACCTTTTACACAGGTGTCATGGTTTTAGAGAAATGTTGAAAATACATTTGCCTTGGGAGAATTGATGCACCTCTGAAGTGACCTTGGGAAAATCAAGTTTTCACCTATCTTGGTTGGCCAAATGACTTACTTGATGATTAAACTGATAACTAGACACAAATATATTTCTAATGAGCTATCATGAGCTCACTTTTGAGTTGAGGAACACCTTCAAACGTTGACTGCAACAGCACTCTGCCCTGAGGCAGCCTCATTTGGTACATTTTGACCAGTCTTGGGAGATTTGCTTTTTGATAGGGAAAATGAAATTTAAATTGAAACATTCTAGTTGGGTTCAAAATTATACTAAAATAACTTTCCAACGAGCTATCCTACACCCAATTTGGACACTGCGAAGGCCTCCAAAAGGCTCCTGCAAAAGGGCGCGGCGCACTCGGAAGGTGCGGCGCATTGGGCTGCTCTCCATAGTGCAAAAAATACACTGCCACAATGCACTGTGAAGGTGCGGCGCACTGGGCTAAAAATCCTAAAATTCATTGGAATCTTCCTCCAAATTGCAAATTCTTCATTCCACAAGTAGGTAGAGCCACCATTTGTGTGTTTCATCCAAGTTTGTGCTAGGGTATGGTGGTTGATGGATGGTAATGATTGAAACAAAAACTTGAAACCCTACCTCTAAAGTGCCTCAAAGGAAAATTGATGTGGGTTCCAAAATCCTTGTTTTGCTACCAAGGTCACTCCTCCTTCCCCATTTCTCCCTTGTTTCATCATTTCCTACCCCCACCTAAGCTCATCAATTCCTTCTCCTACATTTTCCTTCCGACATTCAAATCTCAAACCCCAAAACCCTAGCCCTTACAAAAATTCTCCTAACCCTATACATAAAACCCTCCTCCTTTCCCTAATAAAATTTATCCTAATATCCCCTAATCCCTACATTTTTCCCCTTCCTAACAGTCCCTTGTTGCACTTTTCCTCTTGGTGGCAGAATCCAACTACGTTATAAAAGAGCAATACACAGTTTCATCACCAGCACTCATTTCTCCAAGGCAGTTTATATAGCAGCAATTATGTCATCTGGCCATTCATCCGACTATGAAGACGAGACCTAAAGTGACTCACCCACGGAGGGACATGCACCCAGGAGGCTTCATAGAGGTGGCAGAGATATCATTACTTGTCCCGGAACTTGGTGTGCAAAACGAGAATCAAGGTGAAGAGAGCATTAAGGAGGTAAAAAGTGGATGAAGGACTTCAAATATTGGCCGAAGCCTCTTTAGCCTATCATAGCTCTTGATAAAGAAGGTCCAACTCAAATTTCAAGAAATTTGGAGCAAATTTTGCATTTTGAGAAATTTTTGCACTAAAAAACAGGGTTTTGCCTCCCTATGCGCCGCACCGCGTGGCACACGCTTTTTCTAGGGAGCTCCAAATCACAAAAATTTTACATCATTGGATTTGGCATGAAAACTCGTGACTTTTGGTACATCGCCAAGAATTTTGGGCAAGTTTTGAGTCGTAGGGAGGTCAAAAACACTCTAAAAATGACCTCACTACCCCTATTTTGACACACAGGAAGCAGTGTTGGGAGATTTCCATTTTGGAGGGGCAAATGGACACCAATTGAAAAATTCTGCTTGGGTTGGAAAGTAGACAGGTAGGGATTTCCAAAAATCTATCTTGGGCTCAATTTGGACTTCAAGGTGTGCCTCAAAATCAGCTCCAAAGTGGCACGATGCACATAGATTTTGGCGCGGCGCATACAGGATTTTTGCTCAATTTTTCACCTTCGAGATCATAAATTCGGCCAGTTTTACTAGTTTTGCTTCCAGATGTAATTTTTGATCTATCTTGATGTAATTGGATAAACATGATGTAATTTTTGCACTTATTTACTTGTTCTAGAGGATGCATTCATTAAAAATTAAAAATTTAATGAATGAATCAGTTTCCTACCTTATAGAGGCAAGTTGTTTTGATTGCCTATATTTTAGTGCTTTGTTTAGAATTGATTGAAACAGCTCCTAGAATGATGAGCTCGACCCCTAGAGGCAAGGGAATGGGTTGGGCTAGTCTATATCATGTAATTCCTAAGTCATTTTCAGGGTTGGACACTTGGGATTGCTTTGGCATACTATTGTACATATTTTCTCTACATTTTTGGCTAAGGAAAGACTAGGGTTTTGCAGCACTGTTTGGGATCCATGTGGCTTTATGTTTTGATGGCGTTCTTCTCTCAGTAATTGTAAGTTGTTATGTGAATCATTTTCCTTACTATCATCTTCTGCAATTGAACAAATGAAGTGATTAAGGTAGAATCCAATGATTTTCATGCTTTGCCTTTAAATTTGTTTGATTTTCCATGTTTTCATCTGTTTAAGGAGAATTCTTGAAACCTTGTTTCCCTCCTTAGCTCCTCACCAGTCTGATCTACCCATTCATTCCCTTTAAAAGCATCAAGACGATCGCCTTCCTTGCCCCAATCAGACCTCTACAAAAAATTGTGCCTCATCCCCAAGCCCAGATTTGCCTTTCCCTATTCCAACACAAAAACTCCTAAAAACTCAAATCAAACCCTTGTACTTCATATCTAGCCTAACATTAACTTTTTATTTCAGCCATATCGAGCCCCATCGATTATCTTTGCCAAAATTGACCTGGAGAGAGCTCTCTCCTGTCCTCGTAGGGCTAGCTATGAGGCTGAGTGTGGTATGATGT